>JAFEMH010001186.1:0-230000 GCA_022495995.1 Adenophora triphylla var. japonica
CTTTTTCTCCACAGTAGGAGGTTGCCATGCAACAAGAATACACATCCAAGCCCTTTCATCAATACTTTTGATGTAATTTCGCATCTTAGACTTCCAAAGAGAATAATTTGTGCCATCCAAGACAGGAGGCCTATTTTGGTGATTTTGGCATTCCATAATGACTACACTTTCTGGATCAACACTCAGTAATATTTCGAGAGTTGGCTCTGATACCAATTGAAAGTTTCGTGTAGCTAGGAAACTTAATCACACAACAGGCAAAGGATGTGAGTACAGATGTGTCTCACAACTGTCCACACATCCACAGATAATGCAGCGGAATAAAGTAATTAAAAACAAATTAAATGCAATAACCCAAGAGTTATTTACGCTTACTGATCAATGTGATCAGCAAACTAGGCTTACGCCCAAAAACTTTTCACTATAAAAACTTTTGTTTCTTACAAAAACAAATAAGTGAAAAACTAAAATATGAAAATACTAAACGAGTTCTAATCACCTTCTATGACAAGAACAACTCCCCTTTCCCAAGTAGGATCTATTCTAGTCAGAAGTAAAACAAGAGAACTCTATGAAAACCTAGATGTGAGTTACGGATGTAAGGCACAACCTTACTCACAACCTAAAAAAAACAATAATGTCGAATACAATGAAGAGTATGTAATTTTCTCTCTAAAATTCCGTTACTTCTCTTGTGCTGAATGCCTTGTATTTATAGTGCACCATTGAGAAGATCTTCATGCAATCGACCTCTTTCTTTGTGAGATTCCTTTTCCTATATGAAAACATAAAACACACTCACAAGGAAATCAAATATTAGTAGGTTAGTCCTAATATAAAACTATGTACATAAATAAAAGATATTTACTATATTTACAATTCCTAGTCAAATTAGGATACTTATAAATCTCCATGAAAGTCCCAAAATCTTCTTACCATAATAGAAGTATAATGCAATAAGGAAACATAAATATGTTCCCAAAAACTCACGGTTTCTATATTGGCAAGTTCATTCCTTGACACATCTTTATCAAAAACAAACGGACGATATTGCATCGTACCATCTCCTTTTTTCTCTACACCTTGCAACAACATTTGTCCAACGTCTCTATTCTTTCTCTTTCTACACCTCTCTAAATGATTTTTCAAATGACTAGTACCCTTTGAACTTTCACCAACTAGATGTTCATGGCAATGGTTACAAATTGCAATAGCACCCTCCTTCGTTACTGTTTTAGTCATCTCCTTCCAAACCATAGACCTTAATTTCTTAGTAGTACAAGCTTTCTCACTCACAGTCACAGAAGGATTCGAACCAGTTGCAGTCTTGCTTGCAACACTTTGAGAGGCATCACAATCTTGGTTCAGAGGTTCATTATTGTCTTCACCATCATCAATATTAATTGTATTCCCTTGATCAACCTCATTAGACATCTATCAAATTAAAAAAAAAAAATTTAGTAACACAACTTGTTTATGTTTAAAACAAACACAACTTCCAGAAACAAAACTTCAAAATAAAAAACAAAAGAAATACACATAATACTGGGCAAGAACAACATTTAAATAAACACCAAAATTCATTACAACAGAGAAACTTCCCTCAGATACAGAACCAGTAAACTATGGAGTTGCAAGTGTTCTCCTGTCCGATGTCAGATGCACAACCATTCCAACCCCCTCACACTTCAATCAGCTTGTAAATCAAAACTCTTTATATTTAAATCTTATCCCATTATTCCTAACCCCTTCAACTGAAACATAACATACTAAAAATTCCCTCTAATAATTTACACATTCAAGAAATCTTCCTACACCAACTGAAAATATTCACATGCTAAAAATAATTCTAAAACCAATCAACTCAGCCCAAAAAGAAAGAAAGAAAGAAAGAAAGAAAGAAAGAAAGAAGAAAGTAACTTGAGAAAAACAAAAAAAAAATGATGCAGGAATTGAAATAACATGCATTTCATCTCCATCTCATACTGAAAACCTTCTTTGATCAACATTTTGGAAGGGGAAAATAAAAGCGATCTTGGGTCAAGAATCTAAGAGATTTGAAGTAATCCAAAAGTATTTTCGGGAAACCCTAATTTTCACGCACCTTTGAGTGAGATTGAGAGCAGAGATGAGCAGGAAGAAATCCAAGAATGGTTTAAGAATGAAATTGAGGATTATAAAACGAAATTAAAAGTTTTAAATGGAAAAAATTAAGAGAAAGTACCTTGAGAGTTCGCCGATCGGAGGAGCTTGAGAGTTCTCGGAGGAGCGGCGGCGAGAGGTTGGTCTTGGTGGTAGCGTTCAACGACGGTGGAGAGAGAGAGAGAGAAAAGATGGAACGGATAGAGAGAGAGAGAAGAGACCGCCGTTGGAATTGTAAATAAGAAAGAAAACCTAGATTTTTGATATTTTTGTTTATATATCAAAGAGTAAATGTGTAAATGTAACAAGCATGAAGGGGTATTATTGAAAATTAAAACCCTAATAAAAATGGATCAGATCGGATCTCGGGTCGGATCAATTTCGGATCGGATCGGTTCGGATCGGGTCAGACCAAATACCGAACCCGATCCGAAATCCGATCGGATCGGGAAAATTTCTGTCAAATCCGAATTTTTCGGATCGGATCACCTTCGAAATGGATCGGGTTCGGTTAAATTGCCATCCCTAACCGCCTCACATCAGTTTGGAAACGTCCGATTTAAATTGAAAAACGGAGTCGCCACGCCATTTTGATTTCCTCAAAACTTTGAAAAAAAGGATTTGGGTCCGGAGGTTAAGTTACCCTTTGGGAAAAACAGATCGTCGTTCACCCAAAGAGCCTTGCCGAAGCAAGTCTTCCAAGATCCGCTTTTCATACTTGCCTTAGTGTTTTCGTGTGTGGGATGTGTGTTTTGAAAAGGAGGGAATGTACCAAGTGGTCTTTCGGACGTATAAACCATGAGTTGGTTATCGCTCGGGATTCCTTGGATTTCATGTATTAGGGACTTTGGTCCCGTTCTCATCTTGGACTTGTGATCATCATGATGAGACCTTAGGTCACATGTGATCAAGATAGGGACACCGTTTTTAGAATCCAAGGATGAGACCCTTTAGAAAGGAGTGACCTTTGCCTATCGATCCTACATCTTGAGATGATTTGGACTTTTTCGGGACATTTATGCTCGTCTCAAGTGATGATCGGAGATATGTGGCTAGGGCTCATCCTTTTCTAAAGGAGAATCCGTCTATGGCATCTTTGAATGGAAGAAATGATGTAAAGATAGGACCTTTACATCATCTCGCTCCAAGAGATGCTCCAAGTACCAAGGGGGACTAGGGAAGGGGTATAAAGATTGGATCTTTATACTCATCCTATGCCTTTTTGTGCCTTATGAAGGTCACTAGGCAATCCTAGGAGAGAGATCCAACCATGAGGGACATAGGGGGATGCATGTTTAAGCTAAAGATGACATTTTTAATGAAAAGATGACATTTTTATGTGCAAAGGATGCTACTTAGTTGCAAAGGATGCTTCTTTGATGTAAAGAATGATTTTTAATGCAAAGGATGCAACTTTGTGTGGAAAAATGGCATTTTATGTGCAAAGGATGCATAAAGATGTCATTTTAGGAGCAAAGGATGCTACTTTGGTGTCAAGATAACACTTTTAATGCAAAGGATGCAACTTTATATGTAAAGATGGCATTTTAGGAGCAAAGGATGCTACTTTCACATCACCATGTGAGAGATTCACCCTAGAACAATACTTTTTGAGGTCTTATTTGTTCATCCTTGGGTTGGATCTTCCATGGATCCTATGTGATAGGGGAAAGGGGGTAATATGATTTACATGCCTAAAGATGGGATCTTTAATGACAATATCAAGTACCAAGCAAGTATATAGCAATATGTAAAGCAAGGAGCAAATATATCACATAAACACAAGTATAATGCAAGGTAAAGGGGAGGAGAGGTTACCAATGGTGGTGTCTCTCTTTCTTCTTGAAGTTTGCCTAGGGAAGGGACCAACTTTTAAAGGTTTTGATGAGGAGGGAGGTGGTTTTTGACACTCTAAGCTCACTGGAATTTCGTGGTGGTATTTTGGCAGAGTAATGTTACTAAAAATCCCCCCCTACAATGAATAGAGGAGGTCTCTATTTATAGGCACTCTGGCAGCAGCTAATGAAGCTGTGCGGCTGTAACCCCATGGCAAATGAGGCCGTGCGGTTTTATCCTGAAATGACTCAGCTCATTTCTAGAACCATGCAAGGTGGCCTTCTAGAAGGGCATTTCCAGGGAAGGACTACGTGAAATTTTAATTCCTAGAAAGTCCTTCGCCCCTCGGAAGGTTCGGAAAAGTTCCCGAATTGCCCCTGAACTTTAGGAAAGTCCGGGGAATTGCCGGGAAACTTAATCGGAAGGCATGGCCAGATTTGGGTACTTATAGAAGCCCCTCGGCAATGTCACTTGCAGGGCGAGTGGGGTTGTCGATAGAAAAGGATCCGATCTGGCGAATGCCGAGACGGATTGGGTGACCAAGGTGGTTGAGTGGCTGAACCTTTAGAAGGCTACCTACGTATCCCAAGTGGGAATCAAGCCAGATCGTAGTTCAGAAAGAGATCTACTAGGGAAAGGGGTGTCATATGTGAGGAGTTTGATGAACCTAGGGTAGGCTACCTACGTATCCCGGAGGAATCAAGCGAGGCTGTAGTTCGGAAAAAGATCCACTGGGGAATGGCGAAGAGAAACTGATCTCTTGCTGGGGAAATGGAAGGAAAGTGACCTAGGAGGTCAAGTAACTGATCCTACTGGGGATATGCTAGATGAAGGAAGTGACCGATGTGGTCGGATATCTGGACCTCTATGAGGGGCTACTTCACCACTGAGGAGTGATGAATGACAAAGGGGCAACCACTGCGGTCAGATGACTGGACCTTTATGAAAGGCTGCCTCACCACTGAGGAGTGATGAAGGAAGAAGGTGACCACTGCGGCCGGATGGCTGGACCTTTTATGAAAGGCTACCTACGTATCCCAGAGGAATCAAGCCTTGGTCGTAGTTCAAGTCTCACTAGATAGTTAGGAACAATGTCTAGGATCCTTGAAGTTTTGACGATTAGTGGAGGAGTCACCTGATTGACAATTAATGGAGGTTGTCACCTGGGGAAACTAGAGCTTACATCACTATCGAGGAGATAGAGGTAGCTAAAGTTTGGGAATTTGAGCGTACTTCTCAATCCGTGAGATAAAGGTAGCTAAAGTTTGAGAACTTGAGCGTACTTCTCAATTCGTGAGATAGAGGTAGCTAAAGTTTGAGAACTTGAGCGTACTTCTCAATCCGTGAGATAGAGGTAGCTAAAGTTTGGAGAACTTGAACGTACTTCTCAATCTGTGAGATAGAGGTAGCTAAAGTTTACTTCTCAATCTGTGAGATAGAGGTAGCTAAAGTTTGAGAACTTGAGCGTACTTCTCAATTCGTGAGATAGAGGTAGCTAAAGTTTGAAGAACTTGAGCGTACTTCTCAATCCGTGAGATAGAGGTAGCAAGTTTGGAGAACTTGAGCGTACTTCTCAATCCGTGAGATAGAGGTAGCTAAAGTTTGAGTTTTGACAATTCGGAGGTTGTCACCTAGCATTATTCCGTTATAACGGAAGTAACGGAGGCGACTCAGGAAGAAAACCTATTTGCTTATAGATAACTGATATCCTTTGGGAGAACAACGTTACCCTAGTTAAAGGATAGCAGGAATTATATGCCTAAGTAGAAAGTCCAAGGGCATAAGTGTAATTTTCTGCTCAGAGCAAAAGAGGCCGTCCGGCATGAGATGAGGGCAAAAGAGGCCGTCCGGCTAGAAATTTATTTTCACCAGATTATTTAAAACTGGATTTGAACGGGCATTAGGCACCATTGCTGCCCACCTGCTGCCGAGGAAGAGAGAGAGAGAGGAGAGAGAGAATTTTCAAAATCCTTCAATCCCTTTGCTTCTATTGATCAAGATGGATCTGGAAGGGAACCCGATACCTAGGCAAGCACGAAGAACCATATCCGAAGCCGCTAGAAGGAGGAGGAGGGAGCTCATTCGCACGGAGAGGAAGTATGACTTCAATACGCCTCCATCGGAGCTTTATCCCGGTAGGGGAGAACACAAATCAACGAAACCTCAATCGGTTGGGGTAAGCATTCTTAATTTGCTTGATTCCATCAATTTTGATTGAATTTTGATTGACTTAGGGCTTGACCCAATTTTTTAGGAATTTTTCGAATTTTCCTAGGATTTTTGTTGATGATTTTGGAATTTTGATGATTAACCTATGAGGCTAAAGGGATAAATGAACATGCATGTGCAATTTATTTGAAAGATAATGAGAATGACCCATTTTTCCGAAAATAAAGTAAGAAAAATAATGTCTAAAATGTGACGGAGTCCTTGCATGTGCTAGAACTAGGTCAATTCTTGATCATGGATGAGAAAACAGAATTTTGGACGATGAAAAGGATTCATGCATGCCATTTTTTGAAAAATTAATGCTTATGTGCAAAGAATGTTGAGAATTGGAATTTTTGTGTCTTTGAAAGCAATGTGCTTGACATGACGTGTTTCAAGTGATGAAAGACACGTTTTCTAGGCAAAAGATGCTAGAAATATTTTATGAATGCTTTTCTTTGAAAATATATGCACTTTTGAATATATGCATGCTTTTGAAATGAGATGAAGGATTGACATTTTTTGTTGTGTTTTCCTAAGGGAGAACAAGTCTAGGGGACCTTCTGAGGTTGCAGTGAAGCTATGGGAGAGGATGCCCAATTTTGAGAAGGATGGGGTGAACCCCAAGCAGCTTATGATGGCTACTGGCCTTGATCTGTTCATTGATGCCATTGGCAGAGGTATCCACGTGACCTCCAAGAGTAAGGGGCTAGTCCAGGCCCTCTCAGAGTTCTGGTGGGACACCACCCACAGCTTTCACCTTAGCAGGGGGGAGATTACGGTGACTCCAGCCGACTTTACTACTATTACTGGCTTACACTTCACTGGGAGGCCTGTGACTTGGAGGGACCACATCACGGCTGAGGAGTTTAGGGCTCTGGTTGGGTTTGAACTCCGTCCTAAGGGGCTCGGGATGGAGACTAGGTATGTGAAGGTGGCGGTCCAGGACTGTATACAGGGATTTGCCGCCAATGAGGTGACCGCCCACCAGCTTGCGAGAGCTTTCTTGTGGTTGATGCTGTCAGTCACCATCTTTGTGAACTCTGGGACGTTGGCTATGGTTTGTTTGCTTGATTATTTGGAGAACCTGGATGAGGTTGGGGCGGTCTCTTGGGGTGAGGCCGGATTGGCGGAGCTTTACTTCTCCTTGGATATGTACAGCCGGAACAAGGCTGCCTCTATGGACTGCTTCTCTTTTGCGCTTGAGGTAGTCTCATTTTCTTTTCTCTCTTTTACTTTCTGTCTTGAGACTTTTATGAGAGAAAATGACCCTTTTATGTTTTGAACATGCAGGTCTGGTTTTGTGAGGTAATTGGATTCTTTCCGTGGAACCAGCAGAGTGATACGGAGATCTTCCCGACTATGATCCGTTGGAGGGGAGATGCGAGAGAGAAGTTCACCGGGAAGACCCGGATCACTTTTGACTACAAGATGGTGAGACCAATCATCAACAGAGATGGGCATGAGGGAGTGGATTTCTACCCTTGGGGGAGGTACCTGGAGGTTTTACTAGGGGATGTTGTGGAGGCAATTAGGTAGAGGAGGTGGTTGACGGGCCTGACATATGATGTCATTTACTTGGGGGCCGTTTTTCTAGGCAGCATGGCCATGTCCCTCCCTTGGATGCCATTACTCCTCACGATCCTCCAGCACGGATGCTACAGCCCAGGGACTGGTCAGAGGATGATATCGCTATGTATCAGGCAGGCGTGGCGGCCGTGGAGTATTTTGACTTGGCTACCCCGTATGCCACCTTCGTGGAGCAGCGGTTGAGGACGCCATAGAAGCTAGTGATGTTGGCTGTCACTTAGGGGTATGGGGAAGCTGAGCCTACTGACCCGCCTATGCCTCCTGCTCATCTCTCATATGTGGTCAACGGGGTACCGAGGAGGTTTATGATTCCCGTTCCTGACACGAGGGAGCCCCGGTATACTCTGCCGCCTGACAGTACTGTGAGTACATTTAGGGTCTTTTCTTTTTTCCGGATTTATTTGCTTTCTGCAATTCTGAGATTTTCCTGAGATTTTCTGAGTTTTCTTCTCTTTCTCTCAGGTTCCTGCTCACTCATATGATGGATTGGTACGGCAGAATAGGGGCTGGAAGGACGTGTGTCGGTCCCTTCTGAGGAAGTTGACATGTGCTTCCAGGTCTGGGGCTAACGTGCAGGAGCCCGTGCGCAAAAGAAGGCACGTCGGGAGCACGGCATATCTACCTCCTCGGCCTCAGAGTATTCTTCTAGTGCCATGCCTCGGGGACAGGGACCCAACACCAGCATCCTGGAGCAGCTAGCAGAGTACGAGCACGTGAACGTGAACCTATCGGACGTGAGTGACATGGAGGACTTGATGAGGGATCTTAGCTTCTATGAGATAAGCAGCGACGAGGAGTCGGAGGCTTAGCATTCCTTAGAATTGACCTAGGAGGCAGGAAACAAACAATGAACACTTTCTTATGCACATTTTATTTGTTTTTCGTTTTATTTGGGCGCCGATGGGGCAAAAACAATGTATTACTCTTTTATTTGCTTTTCTAATTTATGCTTTATGAATTTGCATATTACTTGAGCCTCGGGGCAGTTTTTCGCTTGGAACTGGGGCTGAAACTGGGCCAAAATGGTTTGTGATGACATATAACTGTATGGTTGGTGTTTGGACATGTTTTTGTATAGGTTTTGTTGAGAAAGTGGGTTGAGAACTCCATTTGGGCAGCAACTTTGATTGCTGCAGATTTTTTTTCTGCAGATGGCAAATGAGGCCGTCCGGCCTGGACCCGGGGGCAAATAAAGCCGTGCGGCTGGAAGTTCTGTCTGAACTGGTTTTTTTTCAAAATAAAACCAAGGCTTAGCCATTTCATTTCATTTTCACCCTAGACTTGTCCCAACTGATCCCAGAGCATATTATTGACCAAAAGACATCAACTTTGATCACCTTGCAATGGAGAAACCCGTTAGATTACAAAAGGGGAAAAGAGACCATTTTCTATCCGATCTTCAATCTTGAATGAGGCATAACATTCAATCTAACAAGATACTGTTTGACACCACCTTCAAGATCAAGTCTTTATGGCATTTAAAGGATCTCCCACCCGATTGGGACCTTTTGAGAGCCGCGACAAGGTTTTGGGACGTCCGGAGACATGTTTACTGCTTTTCTTACAACGTGCTTGTCCCAACCTATGAAGACTTTCGAGCCTTGATTGAGGGTTCGAAAATTGAGGCCATATTGGTTCCTCTGATCGAAGACGTGCCGGTAGCAGTAAAGTTGGCATCTTTTCTGTAAATCTCTCTGGGAAAGGCTGAGGGGATGATGGTAGCCCCTGATCGGGTTGACCTTTCTGATATCCCAAGCAGGTTTGGGTTCCCGGATATGGCTACGACCACTGTGTCTATTAATGCCTTTATCCTCTGCGTGTTCTCGTCTCTGTTCACGGCCGAGTCTGTGGGGATTTGTCAGGGTGGCCTTTTGGACATGGTAAGGGATTGCAGGGCTGGGAAGGATATTATCCCCCTGGTTTTGGGTGAGATCCTTCATGGTATTGACAGGATGGCTAGAGGAGACCATTTCATGAGGTTTGGGAGCCCGGCTGTGTTGACTTTGTGGCTGCAGGAGAGGCTCGGGGCTTTGTCAGAGGATTTGCCGACTCAGTGCCCTTGGGTGATTTCTTGGAGGGGTGCACCTAAGCAGCAGGAACAGGGTGACTGGGAGCTGATGATGGCTAGGTTATTGTTGGGTATGCATGTTTTAACCCTCCTATTTTGTATTAGATTTGAATGATACCATAACCTCCTATTTATTTTAAGGACTTTAGGACCCTATATAATGAAGCTTAGATTTCAATTTTTTAGCTAAGTCCATTTTATAGAATAGGTTAAAATTAGGCTTGAAGACTGGCTCAAGAATCATTGGATCTAAGGATTACAGTTCTGAGGTTTCAAAACCGCCTATCAAGGAACCGCTTGTAGCCTAACTGCCTTGTGATCCCCTCTTTTGAAACCGCTTGTATCCCAAAGTGCAAACCGCACTCTTGGAAATCCTTCTTCTGGTGGAACCGCTTTCATGTCAAACCGCCTTTTTCCAGAACCGCTCCAATGATTGGCTACTTGAAGTGAACCTCTTTTGACCGTTGGAATCCACGTCAGCAATATCAAAAGTCAACTACCATATCTTGTCACGTGACTACTTTTCAGACAAGATCTGCAAGGATCTTGAAAAGGTGACAGATGTCCTAACCACCTTGATTGCAATGAGGTCCGATCGCCTTTACCTGCATCAACAGTTCCAAAGGACAAAAGTAGTTGCTGTGGACCAATGGGATTGCATCAAGGACTGTCCTTACAACAGCTGTATCCAACGGCTAGTTTCTTGATGCTTGGGTATAAATACCCCTAATCTTCACCATTTGAAGATAGCTTGAATCTTGAGAAATTGTTGTGTTCATGAGAAATTGAAGCTCTGCCCAGAAATTCTTAGTCCTTTGAATCTTCATCTTCATACTTCAAGAAATATTCCCACCCGTAAATCAAGCCTTAACACATTCAAGAATCATTGAGCTCTACATCTCTCATTTAAAGAGCCTTGATCTTGAACACACACACACACCTCACTTGTTTAAACACATAGTTTATTCATTTGAGATACACTGGTTATAGTCTAGGATTTGTTCTTCATAGAAAAGATTTTATTGTACTTTGTAATCTCTCAAATACTCAATATAAAATCTCTCTTAGAAATCCAAGACTAACCATCTTGGTAGTGGACGTAGATCATTTATCGATTGAACCACTCCAAATAGTTTGTTCATATACTTTACTGCATTTATATTTTCTGTGCTTGCTAATTATTTATCTCTCGTCTCTCGTTTGATCTTTATATAGTTATCCTTATTGTGAAATTGTGTTTGAGTTAACATTGTCAAAACCTCACTTTTTGCAAACTGCACCTTCTGACAACCGCACTATCAAACCGCTTTGCAAAACCGCCTCTCCCAAAACCGCTTTATAACTTATATATTCCGATGTGCATTTTACAACTCTATTTGCAGTTTCTTACACACTGCAAGAGGTTTTGTAAGCTTAGAGGTTTAGTTTTTAAAGAGGGCGAAAAATTTGAACCAGCTATTCACCCCCCCCACTCTAGCTGTATTTTCACCCTTGTTGCCACCTTTGGGACCAACAAGTGGTATCAGAGCTAACACATTTTAAAACCCCTGTTTTTCAAGCTTAACAGCTTGTGTGCCGATTCGATATGGCAAATACAAAGACAATGACAACTGTTAACTATTCACACATTCCAATTTTGGACGAAGACCACTTCGACATCTGGAAGTGCCGAATGCTTATTCATTTGGAAACCATCGATGAAATGCTAGTGGAATGCGTGATCAATGGCCCGTTAGTTCCATTGAAGGCCAACACAGATGCAACCACTAGTGCAACAATTCCAGAGGTCAAAAAGCCAAAAGAAGAGTGGTCGGATGAAGAGAAGAGATTAGTTGCCTTGGACAGCAAGGCTAGGCACATCATTTCTGGAACCCTCCCCGTATCAACTCTACGTAAAGTGATGTACCTCAAAACCGCAGCGTATGTGGGATGCCATTGAGAGCTACCTCGAAGGTGATGACGAATGCAAGGAAAGCAAATTATATGTTGTTGAAAGATCATACAACAACTTCAACGTAAAATCCAACGAAACCCCGTTGGCCAAACCTACGACCGATATGTTGAGGTAGTTAATGCTTGTAGATCTCTTGGCAAAACTTTAACTCGATAAGGAAATCAATATGACTTTCCTATCTCGCTTTAGGTTCTAAATGGGTAAATAAGGCTACCTCTTTAGAAGACTCCAAAGTTTTGGTACTTGGTCGTTAAGTAACTTGTACGCCAATCTTAGAGTCTATGAATTAAAATTAAATCATATTGAAGAGATTGAAGGGAAAACCAAATCGCTATCCATGTCCGTCGTGGAACATGAGGAGAAACCATCTACATCCAATCAAACTGCAGATCCTTCCATATCAACCTCATCACTCATCGAGATGGATGATGATGATTTTGCCATGTTTGTGAAAAGATTCCAAAAATTTAGAAAATCCTCAAAACCTTTCACAAAATCATTTTCAAAAGGCAAACCTCCCGCAACGCTTTTCTAAGGCCGGAGATACAAAGAAAAAGAGTGATCTAGTTTGCTACAATTGTAGAAAACCCGGTCACTTTGCATCTGAGTGTCCACAACCTAAATATGAATACATGAAAAAGAAAACCTCTCCTGCGAAATTTTCTCGTCGCAAGGGAATGGTTGCTGAGGAGGAAGAGAATTCCAAGGAATTGGCCACTTGGATTGAAACAGATTCTGATGATGGAAGTGATGATGAAACCGAAGAGGTTAATCTCGCTTAATTGCGTACGCTTCCGATGAGTCGATTCTCGAGTCAATCGAGTCGCAAGATATGGAAGAAAAAGAGGTTTCTACAAAACTTCCAAATTTTAAATTGGATGATGATATCAAACTTACTCCTAGCATTAAGATAGGAAATTGCTCGTATTCACGTCCCATTTTTCCTCCTACAAATGCTCCACCTTCAAAAACAATTCCAAAGAAGAAAATTTTGAAAAAGGTGGTGGAAGAGGTTTCTCCCATGGAACATGAAAGGATGTTCAAGGAAGTCGAAACGGTAATCCATCAATTCTCTAATCTTAAGAAAGCCTTAAGCTTAGCTCATGATGAACTTAATCCGTACAAGACGGAGAAAACTGTGATGAAGTCCGAAATTTCAAATCTTAAGGACCAAATCAGAAGTATGACTCCTCTTGCTGATCAGAACCGCATCCTTGAAACTAAGGTTGCTGCACTTCAACTCCGGAATGATGACTTGGTAACCCAAATCAACGATCTCCAAAAGATTGTTGATTCGTGGCTCAAGTCTCAATCCACCAAGGATAAAATCATGGACTCCCAAGTTCCTCCTGGAATTAAGGAAGGCCTAGGTTTTGGATCTGAGGAAGAGGAGAAGTGTGCATCCTCGAGTGAAAAGGATGAGGAAATTTTGGAACTAACTAAAGAAATTCCCAAGGGGAAGCATGCTAAAGGAAAGGGTAAAGGACGACAAATTAATTATGTCTACCCAAAAGGAAAGCAATATGGAAAGAATTCTGTGTTGAAACCTAAGGATTCTGTGGAAGCAACAAGAGGAAATGGCTTATGGAATTGGTCGCATACCGCTCCAACCGCTCCCGGTGGAAAAGGTGGTGCCGCTAACTCCAAGTCTCGACCGCGCATCTTCTTCGACCGCTCCTCCCGCCTTCAAAAGCAGGAATAGCGTTCCTGTGAAATACGTGGTCAAACCAAAGCCTCGTTCCCTTTATATCGCCCTGACTCTTAGCTGGAACCGCTCCTCCCAATCCGCTTCCTTCTCCCAAACCGCATGCAACTCCTAAGAAGAGTAAGGAGTTAGTAAAACCTCATGAAGCTTGTAGCTATTATAAATGTTCTGTGTGATGGTTTAGGTCACAAGGCCGCAGAATGCCTTTTGCGGTTCACATCCAATGCCAGAAGAGTAAACCTCCTTCGTCAAGCAAGGTGTGGGTCGTAAAGGGTTGCTAACTTCAGACCCAAGGAATAAAGGGGGACATCGTTTTTAATGTTTACATTTCAGGTCCTCTCGCTTCATGGCCGGTCACTCCAAGGATAATGAATGGTATCTTGACAAAGGGTCGCTCAAGACATATGACTGGAGATAGATCATTACTTGAAGATGTCGTTGAAGCAAGTGGTCCGTTTGTAACCTTTGGTGACAACAACAAAGGCAAGACCATTGGATATGGTGTTATAAGGAGAGGAAACCTAACCATTGAGAAGGTTTCTCTTGTTGAAGGACTCAAGCACAACCTCCTTTCAATTTCTCAATTTTGCAATAAAGAAATGCTTTGCAACTTCAAGTCATCAAATTGCTTTATCAAGGATAGCATTTCCGGCGTCACCCTACTCACAGGGATTCGTAAGAGTAATATTTACATTATTGATCTAAATTCTACATGTAGTATTACTAATCTCTGTTTTGTAGCTAAGAATGTGAGCGAAAATAGTTGGCTATGGCACAAGAGGTTGAGCCACTTGAACTTCAAGTATCTTGCAAAGATTGGTAGGGAAAACCTCGTTCGTGGTTTACCCAAAGTGGCCGACCACCATCCAGAGAAATGCAAGGCATGCCGCCTGGTAAGCAAACCAAGGCCGTCTTTCACCAAAGAAGACCGCTCCATCAACTTCAAGATGCTTACAACCGCTTCACATAGATTTGTTTGGACCCGTAACCACCGCCAAAGATTGGAGGAAATAGATATACCTTAGTGGTGGTGGATGATTACTCAAGATATACGTGGGTTGAGATGATGATTTCCAAAGATGATCGCTATGAGATTCTCACCGCACTTTTTAGACGGCTCCAAACTCAAAAAGAAGATGACATCGTTAGTGTTCGATCGTATAATGGAACAATTTAAGAACAACGGTGTTGCTCAAGATTGTGATGACCACGGGATTGATCACAATTTTTCAATCATGGTGTTCCACAACAAAATGGGGTTGTGGAAAGGAAGAATAGGACGTTGATTGAGGCCGGAAAGACAATGATATCTCGAAGCGAAGCTACCTTCGCATTTTTGGGTCAAGCAATCAATACCGCATGCTTCACTCGTAACCGCTCCTCATCAACAAAACCTATAACAAGACTCCCTATGAGCTTTGGCGAGGAAGAACCCCCAACATTGCATTCTTCAAGATCTTTGGCCGCAAATGTTTTGTCCTCTACAACGGAAGAGAAAATAGAGGTAAATTCGGAGCTAAAGCCGACGAAGGTATTTTTGTTGGGTATGCTAAACATTCAAAAGCTTTTCGTGTTTTCAATAAAACTAGTTTAAAAATAGTTGAGTCTCGTCCATGTTTCTTTTGATGAGCATTCTCTCCTTGAGCCACATTTGGCTCCAAATGTTGCCGATGATTTTGTTGAGCACAATGAACCAGGTGAACCATCTCAAACCGCACCCGAATCTCAACCGCAAAATCCAAGCACCCTCAACCGAAATTCCTCAAACCGCACCTTTGAAACCGCACCGAAGTTCCTACTCCGTATGCAACTCCAAGGGAAGAAGAAGTTGAGAATTCCCTATCCAGCCTTATAGAACCTCTTCGTCAACTTACCTTCCATGACTTCGCCGAAGGATCTAACGATGTTCCAATTGAAGATCTTCAAGAAACCTCACCCAACCAGACTTACCCCCTGAGGTTCGTGAAGTCGCTAGCCACCCTCACAAATGTGATTGGTGATCTGCTTTTCCGGTGTTCAAACAAGGAGATCGAATTATGATGAGCATACTTCTCTCTTATCTCAAGTTGAACCCAAGAAGATTGATGAAGCACTCCAAGATTCCAACTGGTCGTTGCAATGCAAGAAGAACTCAACCAGCTTTGAAAGATGCAAGGTCTGGACTTTGGTGCCTAGACCTCAGGATCAAGGAGTGATAGGAACTAAGTGGGTATTTAGGAATAAGATGGATGAGAATGGAAGCATCACAAGGAATAAAGCAAGGTTGGTTGCACAAGGATATAGGCAAGAAGAAGGAATTGATTATGATGAAACCTTTGCTCCAGTTGCAAGATTGGAAGCTATCGTAATTTTCTTAGCCTACGCCTCTTTCAAGCATTTCAAGTTATATCAAATGGACGTAAAGAGTGCTTTCCTCAACGGCGAACCGCAAGAGACCGTGTATGTTGCCCAACCACCGGATTTGAAGACTCCAAATTTCCCAATCATGTCTACAAACTCCAGAAAGCTTTGTATGGACTTAAGCAAGCTCCAAGGGCATGGTATGAGACTCTTTCTAAATTTTTACTAGAAAAAGGATTTAAACGTGGTAAAATTGATACAACTCTTTTTATTGCCAAATATAATGAGCATACTTTACTTGTTCAAATATATGTCGATGATATTATTTTTGGTTCTACTAATGAGTTACTTTGTAAGCGTTTCAAAAGCTAATGAAAAGCAAGTTTGAGATGAGCATGATGGGAGAATTAACATTCTTCCTCGGGCTTCAAATCAAGCAATGCGAAGAAGGTATTTTCCTCGCCCAAGCCAAGTACACCAAGGAGTTGATAAAGAAGTTTGGATTAGAAAATGCTAAAGCATATGATACTCCTATGGCCACCGGCAATAAGCTAGATAAGGATCTCAAAGGTAAGAAAGTTGATCGACTTTATATCGAGGTATGATCGGCTCATTACTTTACTTAACCGCTAGTAGGCCGTATATCATGTTTAGTGTCCGTGTATGTGCTCGCTATCAAGCGCATCCTAGAGAAGCACATCTTATTGCAGTCAAGCGTATAATCCGCTATTTATCCGGGAACCACTAACCTTGGACTTTGGTATTCCAAAGATTCGAACTTCGATCTTGTAGGTTATTAAGATGCAGATTATGCAAACTTGTACTATTGACAGAAAAGCACTAGTGGTACTTGTCATTTCCTGAATAGACTAGTTGCTTGGGCCATAGAAGCAAGCTTCAATTTCAGTGTCAACCACGTAGGCCGAGTATATTGCCGCCGGTAGTTGTTGCCGCCAAATCCTTTCGATGAAGCAATAGCTTGGTAGACTATGGAATCCATGAAGGGAATTGCCCCATCATGTGTGACAACACTTCAACAATTTCAGCCTCCAACAACCCTGTCATGCATTCCAAGACCAAGCACATAGATATCAAGTATCATTTCCTCAAAGATCATGTGGAGAAGAGGAATATCCATTTAGAGTACGTGGGGACAGACAACCAGATTGCTGATATCCTTACAAAGGCTCTTGACTCCAAGAGATTTTCTTTTCTCAGAGGAGAAATGGGTATGCTTGAACTTAAATAAATTTCATACTTTTTATTTGCTAACTTGTTTGTTGAGTCTAGGTTGAAATTCCTTTTGGAATCAAACCGCTTCTGTTGAACCGCCTGTGCCAAAACCGCAAGATTATCCAACCGCCTGCATGCAAACCGCAAGTTCCAAACCGCTCATGCAGTCTGACCGCTTGGATCAAAACCGCGTTTCAACAAGAAGTAAACTCTGTCTATTTTTATTGCTTATCTTTATTTAAAAAAAATTGTTCAAATTCCTTTATTTATTTTTTAGTCCTTATTTTTTGACATAAGGGTATTTTTGCAAATGTTTTCCCTCGTTTATTTCAAAATGAAGAGCATTTAATGCTAAGGGGACATGAGCATTAAAAACCCTCATGTCAGCCGTCATTGAGAGAGGTGCAGGAGGTGAAAGGGTGTAATAGTTGGTTTATTTTCAATCATTTCTTCTGAACCAACTGCCTGCCCCCTTCACTCTATATAAACCTAAGTTGGTGAAATTCTATCCTTTTCTGCCAACTCTCTGCAACCGTCCTCTCTCTGTTTACCTACTCATTCTCTCTCCAAAAACCTTCAAAACCCTCCATTTTCAAACACCTTTTGAAATGGCCACTACTTCTAAGAGACAAAGAGCCTCTACCACTGCTAGAGAAAAGAAACCTATCCTGGAAATGGTAACATCTCTAACCCTAACTCTTAATTTCTTCAAACTCTGCCTTGGATGAACACTCATAAACTGTTCGTATTCTTCAGTTCATAACTTTGGTGATTTTAATCTTATTTGTTACTCATTTTCAATGATTTTTGTTGGGATATGCTCGGATTCATGCTTAGATTAGATATATGTAATTTATTTCATGATCAATGCATGATTTGAGTGTTAATTTTATGATTTTCGCTTTCTACTTCGAAAACCCACTTTACATTTTTAGTGTTTCTTGATGATTCTGGGTAAAGGTTGTAATTTTAATGATATATTGTTAATCCCCTTCCCAATGTGATCATTTTGATATGTTATTTGCTCATTTTGGTTAAGTTTCATGTATCTCTGTTCTTGGTGTTCTTGAATGTTCTTGGTGTTCTTCACAAAACCCATGAACTGTTCTTGAAAAATCATATGTTTTGGTTGCCTTGATTCTGAGAAAGTGTTTTTCCAACACTTAGAATATTTTCAACTTTTTCAGAAATTTTGGATTTTATTATGGTTTGAAACCGCTTGTATGCAACCGCTTAGGAATCTTTGTTTCAAACCGCTCCTCACCTATTCAACCTAAACCGCATGTTCTAAAACCGCATTTTCAAATCTTTAGAAACCACATGCTGTTTATTTCCTTTCCAATGTTTTTGAGATTTTACTAAGTATATAGGCTGGAAACCAAGAAATTCCTCTCTAATCACTGCTTGCAGTGTGGGATAAGTTTGGATTACAATGCCACGTACCTAAGTAATTTTGTTCTCAAAGTCCTCATTATTTGTTTAAGTATTCATGGTTTCACTTGGGGTTTGAAATTTTCAAACCGCACCATTGCTCAACCGCTTGGTGCTCAAACCGCATGTGAACTATGAATACACAAATGGATCTAACACTTGAAATTTTATTTTATAGGATCCAACTACTTTCCTACCTGGGTGGGAAGTTAATGAGGAAGAGCTCAAAACTGATGCTCTAGGAAGGGAGTTGCTGAGGAAGCTAAGAGTTTCAGGCATCCTACCTCTTTTCACCAAGAAGCAGAATTTCATAGTGCCATCTTTCGTGGATCGCTCTTTGCAACCGCTAAGAAGGATTCAAGAGTTCTTGAACAAGGCCAAAAAGTTTCCTGCCTGACCGCTGTAGTTGAAGGCATGAAGCTCTCCATAGACTACATTGACATAAGAAGACTTTTCAGATTTGCTGTTGGTGGAGCTCCCTTAGAGGTTGATCAAGTTATCCAAGATGCTGCTGCTCTCCAAACCGCCAAAGTAGACACCCTGTCTAAGAAGTACAAGAAGATCCCCAGAAAGAATTTTGGTGAGCTGATGAACTTTATAGGTCATCTAGCGGGAGATCCATTTGTGGAAAGACTGGAACCACAACAACTTTACATCCCAACAATGGATGTACAATGCTGCTATCTTTATGGAAATCAAGCTACACTGGCCAAGAATCCTTTTCTTTGAGATTAAGGACAAGATTGAGACCTATCACCCAAGGTCAAAGGTGAAGATCGTAGGTGGAGACCTTTCGCAGATCTTAACCGCTCCGTTGATGGACTATGAGCACTTAGATGATATGGTCACCAAAAATCCAGAACTTATGGTGGACTGCTAGATGATTGCCTAGGTCTGCTTGCTTGCCACACTTTTAGATATGCAAATGGAGATGCATTGTACAAATCTTTGTATGATGCAGATACCTATCCCTTGAAGGAACCCTATGAGCTCAGAGATCCTACAACCGCGCCTCAAACTAAAGCTACCAAGCGGTCCAGGAAGCCCCAAGCAAGAGTTGAACTGCTTCCCAAGAGGACCAAGATCGCTCCAGCATCCAAATCGCCTACTGCTGATGATGGAGCTGGTACAAGCAAAAGGAAGAAATCATCCAAGGAACCTGAACTTGAAACCATGCATTTGGTGGATGAAGATGATGAAGAAGAGGAAGATCCAAGTATTCCCAACTTGGTGGCTAGGGCCAAGAAAGCCAGAGATGAGATGGCTGGTTTGACTGTGGAGGAACAGATGAAGGTTCTCCAAGATAGGATTGCTAGATTGGCCAAGGAGCAGCCGAAAAATATCGTGCCAAGGGCAAAACTCCTAAAGCCGGAACCGCCTCAACCCATGAACCGCCTCCGTAAAACCCAACCGCCCCCAACTCCTCGACCTCTCCGTCCAATCTCCAAACCAATCCCCACCCAATCCCCTGCCAACTCTCAATCCAAATCCCCTTCCAAAGCCAAATCCATAACCCCTTCTCCCAACAAAACCGCACCACTTCAGGGGGCGAAACCTAAGAGGAAGAAGATGGCGGCGAAAGAAAACCTTCAAGAAATCCAAGCCTCGTCCAACCATCACCTTCCCCTCACCTCCCGTAAATTCCCCTCCTCAATCACCTCCTCAAGATTCCCCTTCACCTTTCCCCAGAAAATCACTATCACCCCTATCTTCTCAATCCCAATATAACTCACCCCAACATTCCCATTCCATAAATTCCCAACACTCCAACCAAACACCTACCAAATCCCAAGCTTATCAACAATGGCAGTCCAAGCCCTCTCATTGACATGCCACATCCAAATCTGTTAGGGATGACCCAACCCCGTCAATTCCCCTCACCTAAACCGCTCCCATTCCAACACCCCTAACCGCTCCAGATCCATTTCCCCTCAAAAGTCCCTAACTCCCCAAGGGTCCCCTCATACTCAAAAGACCCCTCCTCCAAAACCTCCTCAAACCCAAACCGCGCCTCAGACTAACCAAACCCAACCGCCTCCTACCTTCTCAACCGCTTCACCTTCAACCGCTCCTCCCTCAGAGTACTCCCAGATCCTCCAAACCCTTCATCTGATTCAAGGACAGCTTGTTGTTAACCAAGGCCATGTCATCTCTTTGACCGCCTCAAATGAATCCCTCCTTGCCTCCAACCGCGCCTTACAAGCCAAGGTGGATTCTCACTCCCTTGAGTTGGCAACCCTTAAAGCCTCTTTGCTTGATGCCATTAAGGGGGAGAGATCTACAGCTATTCCATCCTCCTCCTCAACCGCTCCTTCTGATCAAACCGCTTCCATGATCAAAACCGCTTCTGAAGCCTTTCAGAAATCCCTTGAAGCTGGTTTGGTCAAAGCCTTAGAAGAAAAGGCATCTATTGAGGAGATGAAGAAATCTTTGGATGTTCTTGGAGAGAAACTCTGTACCTCCCTTGATAAAGATTTGGATAATATGAGCACCAAATTCCTTGACTTTCTTCAAACTGCACCGCAATTATCTCAAGTTGTCCAAACCGCCTGATAATTTGCGTGAAGAAGTATTGGAACAAATTGATCTTTTCAAGGTGGATTCAAAGGTAAATCTGGATACCGTGTCGATACAAAGAAGGCCAAGCCGAACGAGATCCAAGATGAGTTCAATGACCGCTTGGACAACCTCGTGGAAGGATTCAACTTACTTGGCTCAACAGCCAATGATCTCAAAACCTCCTCAAGGTATCTCGTGGATTTTGAACCAATGGAACAAGCCATTCAAGCTCGATCGTCGCTGCTCAGAGGAAGTGCACACCATCTTCAATTCCCTTTACTCTTCCCTCCATGTTCACCTAGATACTATCGTGAGACAATCTTGTGGAAAACACCAAAGCGGTTGGTGCCACAAATTCTACTTCTACCCACTCGTTAATGCTTTGAAGAAGCTAGAGTCAACTCTCACCGTAACCGCAGAGGAAGTTAGAAGACCGAGGAAAGCGTTTGCACCTGCACCAATCAAGAGCCGGGCCAAGTGGAGCCGATCATGAAGTTAACAAGCCGCCCAAAGAAGAAATCGCTTTTCCTTTTTTAACCGCTTGTGTAAGTTGGACCGCACTCTCCTTGTATTTTCTTTGTCCAACTTACCTTGTTTTGTTTTTGTAACCTTGTAATTTTCCTTCATTCCTGTACTTGTAATCATCTTAGGAATTAATGGAAATTGCATCATGGTTCCAAAACTTTGTTCTCATCAAACCGCTTGTTTGTAGAACAATGAAACCGCTTATGGTCTTAAACCTCATTCAAATATTTTTCAACTTAAAAATCACTATTTTGAATTGATGTTTAAACATTCAGTTTAAACCGCACTTTGAACTTAAACTCATATTTTTAAGTGCACTGAATGCATTTCTATACTCTTCAAATTGTAAGTTTCTCAATCTTTCAAAAGTATAGAAATCTATAGCTTAAGCTAGTGTGTGCATTAACTTGGGACATGACTTACCATGTTTATTCTTATGGACATGTTTTTACCAAGTATAATGTTTGCTTTTGCTGTAGTAGGTAATGGCATCAATCAAATAGGGGGAGATTGTTGGGTATGCATGTTTTAACCCTCCTATTTTGTATTAGATTTGAATGATACCATAACCTCCTATTTATTTTAAGGACTTTAGGACCCTATATAATGAAGCTTAGACTTCAATTTTTTAGCTAAGTCCATTTTATAGAATAGGTTAAAATTAGGCTTGAAGACTGGCTCAAGAATCATTGGATCTAAGGATTACAGTTCTGAGGTTTCAAAACCGCCTATCAAGGAACCGCTTGGCAGAACCGCTTGTAGCCTAACTGCCTTGTGATCCCCTCTTTTGAAACCGCTTGTATCCCAAAGTGCAAACCGCACTCTTGGAAATCCTTCTTCTGGTGGAACCGCTTTCATGTCAAACCGCCTTTTTCCAGAATCGCTCCAATGATTGGCTACTTGAAGTGAACCTCTTTTGACCGTTGGAATCCACGTCAGAAATATCAAAAGTAAACTACCATATCTTGTCACGTGACTACTTTTCAGACAAGATCTGTAAGGATCTTGAAAAGGTGACAGATGTCCTAACCACCTTGATTGCTCGAGGTCCGATCGCCTTTACTCGCATCAACAGCCCAAAGGACAAAAGTAGTTGTTGTGGACCAATGGGATTGCATCAAGGACTGTCCTTACAACAGCTATATCCAACGGCTAGTTTCTTGATGCTTGGGTATAAATACTCCTAATCTTCACCATTTGAAGATAGCTTGAATCTTGAGAAATTGCTGTGTTTATGAGAAGTTGAAGCTCTGCCCTGAAATTCTTAGTCTTTTGAATCTTCATCTTCATACTTCAAGAAATATTCCCCAGCCCAGAAATCAAGCCTTAACACATTCAAGAATCATTGAGCTCTACATCTCTCAGATTTAAAGAGCCTTGATCTTGAACACACACACACACCTCACTTGTTTAAACACATAGTTTATTCATTTGAGATACACTGGTTATAGTCTAGGATTTGTTCTTCATAGAAAAGATTTTATTGTACTTTGTAATCTCTCAAATACTCTAATATAAAATCTCTCTTAGAAATCCAAGACTAACCATCTTGGTAGTGGACGTAGATCGTTTATCGATTGAACCACTCCAAATAGTTTGTTCATATACTTTACTGCATTTATATTTTTTGTGCTTGCTAATTATTTATCTCTGTCTCTGTTTGATCTTTATATAGTTATCCTTATTGTGAAATTGTGTTTGGAGTTAACATTGTCAAAACCTCACTTTTTACAAACTGCACCTTCTGACAACCGCACTATCAAACCGCTTTGCAAAACTGCCTCTCCCAAAACCGCTTTATAACTTATATATTCCGCTGTCCATTTTACAACTCTACTTGCAGTTTCTTACACACTGCAAGAGGTTTTGTAAGCTTAGAAGTTTAGTTTTTAAAGAGGGCAAAAAATTTGAAACAGCTATTCACCCCCCCCCCTCTAGCTGTATTTTCACCCTTGTTGCCACCTTTGGGACCAACAGTTATCCACTTTGGATATTCACTGGTGGGTACCTCACTGGAGGCTGCAGACCCGGAGGACATTTTAGGAGTCCTATGTGGTGAGGGTTCCAGGGTTTCTTGGTCATCCTTCTACATACCCTGCTTGGTATCCAGGCAATTCGGGGACTTACAGGAGCCGTTGGGCGATTGGGAGGACATCCGTACCATGGAGGTGGTGCCTTTAGACATGAGGGATCCAGCCAGCTTCTCATTCTTCTCGAGGGCTTGGACACATATTGCTTTCCCACCCAGGGTCATTCTCAAGAGCAGGAAAAGTACCATCTTGACTATGGCCTACTTGGACTGGTATGAGAGGGAGATGGGAGCGACTCAGGTCATATTGGGAGAGAGACGTCAGACTTTATTGGGGGCTGACTGTGACTCGAGTAGGACTCTGAGGGAGACTGAAGCTAAGGCTAGTCGCCATAACCAGTCCGGTGACCTTATCAGAGACATGGAGGCTCGATACAAGAGGCTTTCTGAAGTCGCTCCCTTGACTGAGGCTCAGAGGGAGGAAGTGCGGACTCGCGCCCGGGTTGAGAGGGCACTTATTGACACAGGTTTAATGGAGGCTCCAGTGAGGATACCTGAGATTGGGATGAGGGAGACCGACATCATTGAGAAGAAGAGGAAGAACACTCGATGAGGTCGAGGTAAATGGAAGAAGACCAAAGAAGACTCAGTGAATGACAACTGATAGGTCTTTTCTTAGGATTCCCTTATTGCCATTTGCAAACACAGTAGTTTATTAGGTATTTTATTGTATTTTAGATCTTTGTAGCAGGTTAGCAGAGTCAAGAGTAGACCGTGCTTGAACTCATCAAGAAGTTTTTAACTTGTAATGAACAAGAGATACTATCTTAGAAATTATAAGACACATTTCATGGAAACTTTTATTGTCTTATTTATTGTTTAGACCGAACCATTACTGGCTGCCTACCTTCCCCTTTTACAAGAAAGACTAAGGGGCTCAGGTCTTCCTAGTTCATTCTGGTGAACTATCGGGATTAGGTCTTTTGGCCTCTTTTTTTTTTTATGTGCAGCCCTGTTTTTTGCCTAGACCGCCCTTTTTGGGTTTTCAGCCTAGCGGGGCATTACTATTTTTGCACTAAGATTTTTCTTCTTCTTTTTTTTTTTTATGTGCAACCCTGTTTTTTGCCTAGACCGCCCTTTTTGGGTTTTTCAGCCTAGTTGGGTATTACTCTTTTTGCACTAAGATTTTTTTTCTTTTCTTCTTTTTTTTATTTTCTTATTATTCTTTTTTTTTCAGACATAGTACCTTCGGAGCTTATCGCCGTTAACTGGGTGAACAAAGGGATTGCCATCCAGGTCTACAAGCTTCATGGCTCCTCCTGATAGTATCTTCTGCACCACATACGGGCCGATCTAAAAGGGTTCCCACTTTCCCAGGGGGTTGTCTCTGGTAGGGGGCTTCACTTTCAACACTAAGTCACCCTCTTTGATGTCCCTAGCCTTGACTTTCTTGTCGAATGCCCTGGCCATTCGCCTTTGGTAGGCTCGGGTGTGCTCCATGGCTTTTAGCTTTTTTTGGTCGAGCAGGGCCAATTCGTTATGCCGGCTACGCAGCTACTCTACTTCATTGACACTGTTTTCCAGGAGGACCCTTAGTGATGGGATTTCCAACTCCACGGGCAACACTACTTCCATCCCGTAGGTTAGGGCAAAGGGAGTTTCTCCCGTAGCTATTCTAACAGATGTTCTGAAGCCCCAGAGTGCTAGGTGCGGCTTCTCATGCCAATCATGACCACGGGTGGCCATTTTTTGGATAATCCGCTCGAGCGTCTTATTGGCAGCTTCCACAACTCCATTAGTCTGAGGTCTGTATGGGGATGACTTGTGGCGAGTGATTCTGAATTCTGACAGCAATCTATCGCAGTCCCCTTCAAAGTGTGACCCGTTATCTGAAATGACCTCGTTGGGCACCCCATATCTGCACATAATGTTTTCTTTGATGAATTGGGGCACTTTTCTGGAAGTGAGGACCTTGTAGGACTTGGCCTCTACCCACTTGGTGAAGTAGTCGACTGCTACTAACACGAATTTGTGCCCATTGCTTCCCGCCAGGGCTATCTTCCCTATCACGTCAATACCCTAAGTTGCAAATGGCCAAGGAGTCGTCATGCAGTATAGGTCATGAGGCGGGAGATGGTTGAGGTTGGCAAACCGTTGGCATTTGTTGCATGCTCGGACATGCTGGACACAGTCTGTTTCCATGGAGATCCAGTAGTAACCTATTCTGAGGATCACTTGGATCAATGCTCTGGCATTCATATGAGGACCACAAGGACCATTGTGGACTTCGGTCATCAACTCTCTGGCCCTTTCTTGGGTGACACACAGGAGGAGTGGTCCCTGGTACCGTTTCTTGTATAGGTCGGCCCCCTAGAATGACATAATGGGAGGCCAACCGTTTCAGGGCTTGCAAGCTCTTGGCTTTAATGCCTTCTTTCGGTCTACCTTCTTCGTCTCTGAAAGCGGACTCTCCATCTTTGAGGAACTGGTAAATTTGACTGTACCAGGGTTCCTTGACAGGCTCGAGTCCCAAGTCTATTTCACAACAGAAAGCTGGGACTTCTCTTCTACCTACTCTGAAAGGTTTTATTGCTTTTCCCTCGGGGATCTCTACCAGTGAGGCTAGAGTAGCTAGGGCATCTGCGAATCTGTTCTTTTCCCTTGGCAGGTAATGGAAGGTCACTTCTCTGAACTGCTCAGTCAATTCCTCTATGTAGGCATGATACTCTGAAGATTAGGGTCTACAGTCTTCCACTTATTGGAGACCTGGTTGATGATCAGGGCTGAGTCTCCATAAACTTCGAGCTCCTTGACATTTCTTTCTAAAGCGACCTCTAAACCAGCAATGCAAGCTTCGTACTCGTCGACATTATTCGTGGCAGGGAAGTTCAACTTGAGGGCTATGGGTGTGTGCTCATCTTTCGGATCAACCAGCAGCATTCCTACGCCATTTCCTCTTTTGTTAGCAGCTCCGTCAAAGAAAAGCTGCCATCGGTTCTCGGGCTCAACTACAAAGATCCCTTCATCTAGGAATTGGGGTTCAGGCCCGCGGTCCTCATTGCTAGGGAAGTTTGCCAGATGGTCTAACAATGCTTGACTCTTGATAGCCTTTCTTGTAACATAGTTGATGTCATACTCATCCAAGAAGAAGAACCACTTTGCTAGATGCATCGAGAGGGAAGGCTTGTCGAAGATGTACTTGATGGGGTCCATTTTTGAGACCAAGTTCACAGGGTGGGCTTGCATGTAGTGCTTCAGCTTATCGACTACCCAGACCAGTCCTGCACAAGTCTTTTCGCATGCTGAGTAATTGAGCTCACTTCCCTGCAGCTTCCGGCTGACAAAGTAAATGGCATTCTATACCTGAGAGTCTTTCTTCTCCTGAGCAAGCATGGCCCCAACTGCCGTATCAGTGACAGTGAGATAGAGCAGAAGAGGTTTCTGTCTATGTGGGGGGCATAGCACCGGAGGATGTACTAAGTATGCCTTGATTTGATCAAAGGCATCCTGGCATTCCTCGTTCCATTCTAAGTCTACATTCTTCTTCATGAGCTTAAAGATGGGCTCGCACATGGTAGTCAGCTGGTTGACAAAACGGCTGATGTACTGCAGTTTGCCCATAAAGCTTTTGACCTCTGTCTGGGTTCGAGGTGGCCTTATGTCTATAATGGCCTTGATCTTTCGGGGATCAACTTCAATAACTCGCTGCGTGACCATATACCCAAGTACTTTTCCCCTTGTCACCTCGAAGGTGCATTTGGCAGGCTTTAGTCTCATGGAATGCTGTCCCAGCCTCTCGAAGAACTTTCGCAGGTCCACAAAGTTCTGTCCATCCTCACCTTTGGAGTGGATTATCATATCGTCGACGTAGAATTCAATCTCCTTGTCGATCATGTCATGAAAGAGCGCGGTCGCTGCCCTCTGGTAAGTGGCCCCGGCATTCTTAAGCCCAAATGGCATCACTGTATAGCAATACGTTCCCCACGGTGTGGTGAAGGCTGTCTTTCTTGGTCCTCCTCGTCCATCTTGATCTGGTTGTAGCCAGCAAAGCCATTAACAAAGGATTTGACTTCGTAGTTAGCAGTGGCGTCCACTAGAATGTCTATGTTTGGCAAGGGATAATCGTCTTTGGGGCTGGCTTTGTTCAGATCCCGAAAATCTACACAGCAGTGAACCTTCCCATTGGCCTTAGTTACAGTCACAATGTTGGATAACCATGTCGGATATTCGATGACTCGGATGAATCCTACCCGCAGTAGCTTCTCAATCTCTTCTTTGACTTGTAGAGACCACTTTGGTTTGATCTTTCTCAGCTTCTGCTTTACTGGATTAGCATCTGGTGCTAGAGGGATTCTGTGCTCCACTATTGAACTGTCTAGCCCCGGCATATCCCTGTACGACCATGCAAAAACGTCCATATATTCTCTGAGCAGTTTGACTAGTCTGTCCCCTGGAAGAAGTTTCCAATCTGTGTCTCTTTAGGTTCCTCGACAGTACCCAAGTTCACACTTGTCAAAACCTCCTCGGCAGCTTGGGCTCGGTTTTCCTCTTTGTCTGTAACCTGCTTAAAGATTTCTTTAATGTATTGTTCGTTTAGTGTGTTTTCATCTTGTTCAAATGATTCATTATTAACTGTTGTTAAGTTTTGAGTTAATTTATCATTTGTTAAGTTGGCAATAAGGGGATACTCAGAAAGATCTGTCATTTCATTCAAAGCAAGAGGAAAGATGACATTGGTTACATATTCATAATCCTCAGGCGTGAGGCCTTCGGATGACTCGGAGGACTGGAATTCAAAGATTCCTGACTCAACTGACTCTTGACCCTACTGACTCTGGTCCCTACACTACTTATTGACTCGAAGTGTTTGACGCGGGTTGGACTGGGGTTTACTCTTTCCTGCTTTTGCCTTGGGGAGTAGCAGTCTTGTCAGCATTCTTCAGAAAGGTGGATACTTCAAACTGATTGAAAACTTGCCGGAAATCATTGGTAGGCCGGTACCTTAGAAAGATGGTGAGGGGAGCTAGGGTAGCCTGATGCAATCTCTCGACGAGCTCGTCTGTGACAACCGGACTCATTGACTGGAGGGTCTGGCTCATCTTGTCAATACATTGCTGATAAGTAATCTTCTCTTTACCAATCTTCGATATCACAACCTTATCTGTGTAACCAACAGGAGGATTGGCCTGGATGATGCTGATGAAGTCTTCTTCAGGAGAGACTTTGATCCTTCCTTGATTGACCACGTATTCTATAGGCTTTATGTATTCTGCTTCCAAATCTGCTAGCTTTTCGTTGAACTTCACAATGGCAACGAACTCAGAACACTCTGCCTCAAGAGGGTCAATGACGACAGGGGTATCAGGCTGGACTGTGTTTTGGATGACCGGTTCTTTGGTAGGCTCCTTGGCATAACTAACATAATAGTCAAATTTGCCTGAAGGCTCCCCTAAAGTTCCCACGTTCTTGTCCCCAGCTTCATACATTTCCTTTACTTTTTTTTGCATGGACTTCATCTTCTTCTTCTTTCTTGAAGGAGCATCCTCGTTAATCCATTCTTGATAATCATATTCCAAACAGTCCTCACAATCACACACATCATACCAGATATGGGGCATGGGTTGAACTGGGATGGCCCCTCCAACTACTTGGTCATTACCATTGTTGATTACCACATTGGCCATTTGGACACTGGGAAGTTGAGACTTGAAGATTTTGATGGGTTATTTGAGACCTCTGTGCCGACAAACTGCTGTCCCGGTATTCTCACCCACTTCTTTCTCGCTGCGGGAAAGGGATAGGAGAGGTTTAGACTCGGGGTAGGTGTTTAGGCTGAAGGCTCAAGCAATATGCAAATTAAGAATCTTCCAGTTTACTTAAAACGGTGTCTTTTATTAATTTCTATTTGGTTGAAAAAGGGATTCTGCCCTTCTTTTTCACAACTACTCTAGATCTTGGATCAGTGGGCTCCGTCACTACGTCCATAAGCCCCTCGTATTCCACCTGTATTTCGACCTCCCAGGGTGGACAGCCCCGGGCGGGGGTCCTATAGGGCACGTGGATCCCACCGACCGAGAGAGAAGAACGCTCCTAACGGGTCTAGCGGGTCATAAGAACTTTTAACGCACGAGCGATGCGGATTATAGTCAAGGCAATGCCGGGAAAGTCTCGTCTTTCAGCCTTAACGGAATTTCGGCAGAGTTTCGCTTGCGCGAATGACATTTTGACTTTTTGGCAATGTCCGAGAAGATAATAGGCATGGGTCGGGCGGTAAAAGCCGGATGACACAATGTCACATTGAACTTCGTTGCATACACTGTGCGTGAGTCGAAGTCGAAGTCAATGCCGGGTCAAGATCTTGCCAATTTTTCCTTGTCGGAATTTCGGCAGAGCTCTGCTGCGCAAAAGATCTTTGGATTTTTTTTTGGCACGGACTTGGTCTCGACTCTTACACATCCCGTGCGGGTCAAAGTTAAAGTCAATGCCAGAGTCAAGATTCTGCCCATTTTTCCTTGTCGAAATTTCGGCAGAGTTCCGCTTGTGCGAAAGATCTTGACTTCCGTTATGGACTAAGGTTTGACCTTTACGGGGATATACAACTGGGCTGTATGACACGCACTAGACCAAAAACCAACCAAAAGTCACGGTTTTAAAAGGTGTGACACGGACTGTGCATTGGTCGACACTGGCTGCCATGGGGAGTTTGGGATGATTCCGTGCGCGCCCGGGAGCATCGTAATGATGTCCGTGACTGCAGCTGAACAACCACCCCGGGTTAAAGGGACGTGCGTGCAAAGTGTACATGATATATAAGGTGCACGTAGTGTGCGGCCTCCTAAAAATATTCCTTTTTGAGTTAAAACAGAAATTTTCATGAATGTGTTTTAAAGGAATGATTTTTTGGGACGGGGGGGGGGGGAAATGCAGCAGATAAGCACGTAAATTTTCTGGGAGCCCCGGTCAGTCTTGGAACTGAATAGCTCCAAGCTGCCAAGGCTGCCAGATTAACCTCAATTTTTGTCCTGGTGGAATTGCCAATGAAGCCGCCCGGCCAGAATCCAGGGAGGATTAAGCCGTACGGCTGCATCAAACAATTTTCCAGGTTATAATTTCTTTGATCTGCAGGCTGTTTTCCCGGCCTTTTTTGGAACCTTTTTCAGCTCCAAAATGCTTTCCTGTTCAGTTTCAGAATATGCACAATTCCCAATAAGCAAATGATGCATGCAATGCAATGCAAGAAAATAAGGCAAGTGTAAGAAGCGGGTCCGTGGCGAAAGGCTAACCCTCTCGGAAAAAGCTTTCTTGTTTTTATTTTTCGAAAAGAGATACCGGAAAGTGGGATTGTTAGACTACAATTTATCCCAAGCCTCGGGTTAGGAAGCGATACAGGAAGGTTAATGGTTTCCACCTATATACCGGGTATCATTTTTTTATTTAAGAATGAAAGCTTTCTCCTTTGGATAATCCCCAGCGGAGTCGCCAAACTGTGAATGTGGTGCCCAAGATAAGCGGCTCCCTTTTTTTTTGTTTACTTATATTATTGAAACCACTTTTTCGTGTAAGGGGGATCACCGCCTCACATCAGTTTGGAAACGTCCGGTTTAAATTGAAAAACGGAGTCGCCACGCCATTTTGATTTCCTCAAAACTTTGAAAAAAAAGGATTTGGGTCCGGAGGTTAAGTTACCCTTTGGGAAGAACGGATCGCCGTTCACCCAAAGAGCCTTGCCGAAGCAAGTCTTCCAAGATCCGCTTTTCATACTTGCCTTAGTGTTTTCATGTGTGGGATATGTGTTTTGAAAAGGATGGAATGTACCAAGTGGTCTTCCGGACGTATAAACCATGAGTTGGTTATCGCTCGGGATTCCTTGGATTTTATGTATTAGGGACTTTGGTCCCGTTCTCATCTTGGACTTGTGATTATCATAATGAGACCTTGGGTCACATGTGATCAAGATAGGGACACCGTTTTTAGAGTCCAAGGATGAGACCCTTTAGAAAGGAGTGACCTTTGCCTATCGATCCTACATCTTGAGACGATTTGGACATTTTCGGGACATTTATGCTCGTCTCAAGTGATGATTGGAGATATGTGGCTAGGGCTCATCCTTTTCTAAAGGAGAATCCATCTATGGCATCTTTGAATGGAAGAAATGATGTAAAGATAGGACCTTTACATCATCTCGCTCCAAGAGATGCTCCAAGTACCAAGGGGGACTAGAGAAGGGGTATAAAGATTGGATCTTTATACTCATCCTATGCCTTTTTGTGCCTTATGAAGGTCACTAGGCAATCCTAGGAGAAAGATCCAACCATGAGGGACATGGGGAATGCATGTTTAAGCTAAAGATGACATTTTTAATGAAAAGATGACATTTTTATGTGCAAAGGATGCTACTTGGTTGCAAAGGATGCTTCTTTGATGTAAAGAATGATTTTTAATGCAAAGGATGCAACTTTGTGTGGAAAAATGGCATTTTATGTGCAAAGGATGCATAAAGATGTCATTTTAGGAGCAAAGGATGCTACTTTAGTGTCAAGATAACACTTTTAATGCAAAGGATGCAACTTTATATGTAAAGATGGCATTTTAGGAGCAAAGGATGCTACTTTTACATCACCATGTGAGAGATTCACCCTAGAACAAGCCTTTTTGAGGTCTTATTTGTTCATCCTTGGGTTGGATCTTCCATGGATCCTATGTGATAGGGGAAAGGGGGTAATATGATTTACATGCCTAAAGATGGAATCTTTAATGACAATATCAAGTACCAAGCAAGTATATAGCAATATGTAAAGCAAGGAGCAAATATATGACATAAACACAAGTATAATGCAAGGTAAAGGGGAGGAGAGGTTACCAATGGTGGTGTCTCTCTTTCTTCTTGAAGTTTGCATAGGGAAGGGACCAACTTTTGAAGGTTTTGATGAGGAGGGAGGTGGTTTTTGACACTCTAAGCTCACTGGAATTTTGTGGTGGTATTTTGGTAGAGTAATGTTACTAAAAATCCCCCCCCTAAAATGAATAGAGGAGGTCTCTATTTATAGGCACTCTGGCAGCAGCTAATGAAGCCGTGCGGCTGTAACCCCATGGCAAATGAGGCCGTGCGATTTTATCCTGAAATGACTCAGCTCATTTCTAGAACCATGCAAGGTGGCCTTTTAGAAGGGCATTTCCAGCGAAGGACTACGTGGAATTTTAATTCCTAGCAAGTCCTTCGCCCCTCGGAAGGTTCGGAAAAGTTCCCGAATTGCCCCTGAACTTTAGGAAAGTCCGGGGAATCGCCGTAAAACTTAACCGGAAGGCATGAGCCAGATTTGGGTACTTACAGATACGTAGGTAGCCTACTTTAGGTTCAGTCAATTCGTCATATATGACATCCCTTTCCCCAGTGGATCTTTTCCGAACTACGATCTGGCTTGATTCCTCCGGGATACGTAGGTAGCCTTCCAAAGGTTCAGCCACTCGACCGCCTTGGTCACCCAATCTATCTCGGCAGTTCGCCAGATTGGATCCTTTTTTATAGACAACCCCACTTGCCCTGCAAGTGACGTTTCCGAGGGGCTTCTGTAAGTACCCAAATCTGGCTCATGCCTTCCGGTTAAGTTTCCCAGCAATTTCTCGGACTTTCCTAAAGTTCAGGGGCAATTCGAGAACTTTCCCAAACCTTCCAAAGGGAAAAGGACTTGATAGGAATTAAAATTCTACGTAGTCCCTCCCTGGAAAGACCTTCTAGAATGCCACCTTGCATGGTTCTAGAAACAGGCTGAGTCACTAAAGGATAAGACCGCACGGCTTCATTTGCCAATGGTTAATGCCGCACGGCTTCATTAGGAAGCACAAAACTGCCTATAAATTGAGGCCTCCTCTATTCATTTTAAAGATGAATTTTTGGCACTGTTACTCTGTCAAATTCAAACCACAAATTTACAGAAACCAAAACCCTCTCAAAATCACCTCCCTCCTCTCCAAAACTCATCCAAAGTCACTCCTTCCTTAGGATAACCTCAAGGGAGATAGAGGAGCACCACCATTGGTAACCTCTATTTCCTCTATCTTTGAAATATACTTGTTATCTTGTTATATTGCCTACTTGCTATTTATCTTGTTATTTATTGCCTTTATATGTGATTTATTGTCATAAAGATCAAATCTTTACTATGTAGATCATCATATCCCCTTTCCCCTTATCACATGGGATTCATGGAGAATCCATCCCAAGGATGAACAAAAGACCATAAATGGCTTGTTCTAGGGTGGATTCCTCACATGATGATGTGAAAAATGTCATCTTTATCATATAAAAATGTCATTTTACATAAAAATATCATCTTTACTTTCATAAATGTTATCCCCTTCCCATTGACCTTGCTTCCAAGGATTGTCCACCTAAAAGGTTCTTAAAGGACATAGTAAAGCCTTAAAGGTCTCTCCTTTACATTCCTAGTCTTAGTTTTCATAGTGTTTATTACACTTGTTTGCATAAAAATGTCATCTTTACCTTTAAATGTAACTCCCCCATGTCCCTCATGGTTGGATTACTCTCCAAGGATTGCCTAGTGACCTTCCTAAGGCACAAAAAAGCATAGGATGAGTATAAAAATCCAATCTTTATACCCCTCCCCTTAGTCCCTTTGGTACTTGAAGCATCTCTTGGGGCGTAGCGGTATAAAGGTCTCCCTTCACATAAAGATGCTATAGTCGAAGTCCCTTTAGAAATAGACGAACTTAAGCCCCTACATCTCCGATCATCACTTGAGACGAGCACAAATGTCCCTATCAAGCTCAAATCGTCTCAAGATGTAGGATTGATGGGAAAAGGTCCTTCCTTTCTAAAGAGTCTCATTCTTGGACTATAAAAAGAGGTATCCCTATTTCGATCACATATGACCAAAGGTCACTTAATGATGATCGTAAGTCTAAGATGAGCACGGGATCAAAGTCCCAAACACATCAAAATCCAAGGAATCCCGAGTGATAACCAACTTATGGTTTATATGTCCGAAAGACAACTTGGCACATTCCCTCCCTTTTCAAATCACATGCACACACGAAAGCACAAAGCAAGCACGAAAATTGGATCATGGAAGACTTGCTTCGGCAAGGCTCCTTGGGTGAACGCCAAATGTTCTTCCCAAGGAGTAACTTAACCTCCGGACCCTAATCCTTTTTTTCAAAGTTTTGAGGAAATCAAAATGGCGTGGCGACTCCGTTTTTTTCAATTTAAACCGGATGTCTTCAAACCGATGTGAAGCGGTGCCCCTTCACACGAGAAAGCGGTTCAACTCACAAAAAGAGAAAAATGCCGCGATCTTTGGGCCCACATTCACACCCATTTCCCTTAAGGATGGATCTCTCTCCGAGGATTGTCTAGTAGCCTTTTAAGGCACAAAAGACATAGAATGAGTATAAAGATCCAATATTTGTACCCCTTCCCCTAGTCCCCTTGGTTCTTGGAGCATTTCGTGGTGTGGATCGGTGTAAAGACTTCATCTTTACATCGTTTCCACCATTAAAATGCCATAAACGTGGTCCCTTTAGAAGCGGACAGATCTTAGTCCCGACATCTCCGATAATCACTTGAGACGAACATAAATGTCCCTACGAATCTTTATCGTCTCAAGATGTAGGATTGATGGGTAAAGACTCCTCCTTTTCTAAAGAGTCTCATTCTTGGACTTAAAAGGTGTCCCTCTCTCGATCACATGTGACCAAGTCCCCAAAGAATGTTGGTTTAAGATATACCAAGGCTCTTACGCCTACCATGGTTGATTAATCCAACAGGAGGGTAAAAAGGTCCCGTAATGATGATCACAAGTCCAAAATGAGCACGGGATCAAAATCCAAAAAACATCAAATCCAAGGAATCCCGAGTTATAACCTACTTATATGGTTTATATGTCTGGAAGATAAACTTGGCACATTCCCTTCTCTTTTTAAATCACACACACACACGAGTGCACATACAAGCACAAACTCCGGATCTAGGAAGACTTGCTTTTGCAAGGCTCCTTGGGTGAACGCAATACGTTCTTCCCAAGGAGTAACTTAACCTCCGGACCCTTATCCTTTTTTTTCAAAGTTTTGAGGAAATCAAAATGGTGTGGCAACTCTGTTTTTTAATAAAACCGGTGTCTTCAAACTGAGGTGAACGGCGACCCTACAAAATGGTTCAATCACCGAAGGGCCCACATTTACAGAACCGCTTCAGCTAACTGCTGTGCAGTTCAATCTTGAGACCGTACTTATGGAACTTCCTTACTGGTGAAACCTCTCATGACAAACCGCATGTACACCTGACTGCTCCAATGATTGAGACTTAAAGAATGAACCAAATTTGACCGTTGGAATCCACGTCAGCAATATCAAAAGTTAACCACCAAATCTAGTCACGTGACTAAGTATCAGACAAGATATGCAAGGATCTTGAAAAGGTGACAGATGTCCTAACTACCTTATTTGCAGCTGGAGTCTGATCAGCTTTACCTTCAACTGTTGTACCAAAGGACAAAAGGTGGATTTATGGACCAATGGGAAAGCGCCAGTATAGTACTTGCTACAGCTGTGTTACGGCTATATTCTTGGTGCTTGGGTATAAATACTCCTAATCTTCAACACTTGAAGATTGCTTGAAAAATTGATTTGCTGTGAGTTCATACGAAGTTGAAGCTCTGCCCAGAAAATTTTCAGTCCTTTGAATCTTCATCTTCCTACTTCAAGAAATTTCCCATACCAGAAATCAAGCCTTATACACATCAAGAATCATTGTGCTCTACATCCCTTAGATTCAAAGAGCCTTGATCTTGTGTACACACACACACCTCACTTGTTTAATCACATAGATTATTTATTTGAGATACACCGGTTATAGTCTAGGATTGATCTTCATATAATAGATTTTAGATTTGAGTATTGATTCTTGTAATTTGTAATCTCTCATACTCTAATATAAAATCTAACTCTTAGAAAATTCAAGACTAACCATCTTGGTAGTGGATGTAGATCGTTTACGATTGAACCACTCCAAATATTGTGTTCTTTCAGTTCTACATTTTTATTTATTGTGCTTACTGATTATTTTGTCTTCTCTGTTTTGATCTTATTCTCAGTTATCCATTATAGTGAAATTGTGTTTGCAGTTAACTTTGTCAAACCTCACTTTTCAATTTTATAAACCGCTCTGAAAACCGCTTTACAAATCGCACCTCCAAAACCGCTTTGTAATCTTAAATATTCTGCTGTGCATTTTGCAACTCTACTTGCAGTTTCTTACACTGCAAGCGATTTTGTAAGTAAGAGGTTGAGTTTTTAAAAGAGGGCGAAAATTTTGTAACAGCTATTCACCCCCCCTCTAGCTGTTTTTCATCCTTGTTGCCACCTTTGGGACCAACAAATGGTATCAAAGCTAACACATTTTTAAAACCATTGTTTTCAAGCTTAACATCTTATGTGCCGATTCACTATGGCAAACACTAAAACCATGACAACGGTTAACTATTCACACATTCCTGTTTTGGACAAAGAACACTTCGACATCTGGAAAGTCAGAATGCTGATCCATTTGGAGACTATTGATGAGATGCTGGTGGAATGCGTGACCAATGGCCCATTCGTTCCCATGAAGGCCAACACCAATCCAACCACCAGTGCAAATATTCCAGAAGTCCAAAAGCCAAAAGGCGAGTGGTCTGATGAAGAGAAAAGATTAGCTGCTTTAGACAGTAAAGCAAGGAACATAATTACTGGAACCCTACCCGTATCAACCCTTCAAAAGGTGATGTATTCAAAAACCACAAAATAGATGTGGGATGCCATAGAGAGCTACCTCGAAAGTGACGATCTGTGCAAGGAGAACAAATTAAATGCTGTTGAAAGATCCTACAACAACTTCAATAGAAAATTCAACGAAACATTGCGCCAGACTTACGATCACTATGTTGAGGTAGTTAATGCATGTAGATCTCTTGGCAAAACCTTAACTGATAAAGAAGTCAATATGACTTTCCTAGCTGCTTTAGGTTCGAGATGGGTCAATAAAGTCACATCTCTAGAAGATTCTAAAGTTTTGAATGCTTGGTTGTTAAGTAACTTGTATGAAAACCTTAGAGTCTATGAACTTAAATTAAATCACATTGAAGAGATTAAAGGAAAAACCAAATCACTTTCCATGTCCGTCGTGGAACATGAGGAGAAACCAACCACATCCAATCAAACCGCTGAATCTTTCATATCAACTGCATCACTCATCGAAATGGATGATGATGATTTTTCCATGTTTGTGAAAAGATTTCAAAATTTTAGAAAATCTTCAAAACCCTTCACAAAATCATTTTCTAAAGGCAAACCTCCAGCAACTTTTTCCAAGGCTGCTGATACAAAGAAAAAGGGTGATCTAGTTTGCTACAACTGTAGGAAACCTGGTCACTTTGCATCTGAGTGTCCACAGCCAAGATTTGAATATATGAAAAAGAAAACCTCTCCTGCGAAATTTTCTCGTCGCAAGGCAATGGTTGCTGAAGAGGAAGAGAACTCAAAGGAGTTAGCTACCTAGATCGAAACAGATTCTGATGATGGAAGAGAAGATGAAACCGAAGAGGTTAATCTCTGCTTAGTTGCAGATGCTTCCGATGATTTAGATACTGAGTCAATCGAGTCGCTAGATATGGAGGATTAAGAGGTTCCTATAAAAATTTCCAAATTCAAATTGGATGATGATGTCAAACTTACTCCTAGCATTAAGATAGGAAATTTTTCGTATTCACGTCCTATATTTCCTCCTGTAAATGCTCCACCTTCAAAAGTAATTCCAAAGAAGAAAATTTTGAAAAAGGTGGTGGAAGAAGTTTCTTCCGTGGAACATGAAAGGATATTCAAGGAAGCTGAAATGATGATCCAAAAATTACAAAATGTTAAGAAAGCTTTAGCTTTAGCTCATGAGGAAATTTCTCAGTATAAGTCGGAGAATACTGTAATGAGGTCTAAAATTTCTAATCTTAAAGACCAAATTAAAAGTATGTCTCCTCTTACTGATCAAAACCGCATCCTAGAAACTAAGGTTGCTGCACTTCAACTTAGGAATGATGATTTGGTTGCCCAGAATCTCGACCTCCAAAAGGTCATTGATGGGTGGACTAAGTCACAAGTCACCTTGGATCAAATTATAGATTCCCAATTGACCAGTGTTAAAGAAGGTCTGGGATTTCAAACAGGTGAAAAGAAGAAGTGTGTATCCTGTTATGAAAAGGATGAGGAAATTTCTAAATTAACTAAAGAAATTCCTAAGGAGAAGCATGATGTTTCTAAGGGTAAAGGACAGGAACAAAAGGCTCAACTTAACTTCCATTATGTCTACCCAAAGGAATAGTTTGGGAAAAATTCTCAGATGGAAGGAAAAGATTCTGAGATTGAAACCGCAGAGGAGGTTTCTTATGCAGCTGACCACACCTCTACTTCAACCGCATCTGGTGGAGTAGGTGGTGCTGCCGACCGCAAGGCTGACCGCCCTTCTTCTTCGACCGCACCTCCTACCTTCAAAAGCAAGGGGAGCGTTCCTAGAAAAACGACTGTCAAACCAAAGACACCTACCTTTGTGAAGGTTAAAATCGCTGCTCCCAAACCGCCTGCTAATCCTAAGAATAGTAAGGAGTTAGTAAAACCTCATGTAGCTCATAGCTATCATAAATGTTCTGTGTGTGATGATTTAGGTCACAAGGCTGCAGAATGACTTTTGCGGTTCACATCCAATACCAGGAAGAGTAAACCTCCTTTTGTTAAATAGGTGTGGGTCGTTAAAGGTTGCTAACCTCAGGACCCAAGGAATAATGGGGACCTCTTTTTAAATGTTTATCTTTCAGGTCCTCTGCTTAATGGCTGGTCACTCCAAGAATAATGAATGGTATCTTGACAGTGGCTGCTCAAGACATATGACTAGAGATAGATCATTACTCGAAGATGTCATTGAAGCAAGTAGTCTGTCTGTAACCTTTGGTGACAACAACAAATGCAAAACCATTGGGTATGGTGCAATAAGGAGAGAAAACCTAACTATTGAGAAGCACAACCTCCTTTCAATTTCTCAATTCTGCGATAAAGGAATGCTTTGCAACTTCACATCTTCAAAGTGCTTTATCAAAGATCGCATTTCCGGAGTCACCCTACTCACAGGGATTCTTAAGAGTAATATTTACATTATCGATCTAAATTCTGCATGTAGTATTACTAATCTCTGTTTCGTAGCTAAAAATGTGAGCGAGAATAGTTGGCTATGGCACAAGCGGTTGAGCCACTTGAACTTCAAGTATCTAGCAAAGATTGGAAGGAAAAACCTCATTCGTGGTTTACCCAAAGTGGCTGACCACCATCCGTAGAAATGCAGTGCATGTCAACTTGGTAAACAAACCGCGTCGTCTTTCACCAGCAAGACCGCGCCCTCAACTACAAGGTGTTTACAACTGCTTCATATAGATTTATTTGGACCCATCACCACTGCCAGCATTGGAGGAAATAGATATACTTTAGTGGTGGTGGATGATTATTCAAGATATATGTGGGTTGAGATGATGATCACTAAGGACGATTGCTATGAATCTTAACCTCTCTCTTTAGACGGCTCCAGACTCAAAAAGAAGACGACATCGTTAGTGTGAGATCAGATAATGGAATAGAATTTAAGAACAACGGTGTTGCTCAGTATTATGATGACCATGGAATTGATCACAATTTCTCGACCGCTGGTGTTCCACAACAAAATGGGGTTGTGGAAAGGAAGAATAGGACGTTGATTGAGGCTGGAAAGACTATAATTTCTGAAGCGAAGCTACCTCAGTATTTTTGGGCTGAAGCTATCAATACAGCATGCTTCACTCAGAACCGCTCCCTCATCAACAAAACCTACAACAAGACTCCATATGAGCTTTGGAGAGGAAGAACCCCCAACATTGCTTTCTTCAAGATCTTCGGATGCAATTGCTTTATCCTTTACAACGGAAGAGAAAATAGAGGTAAATTCGAAGTCAAGTCTGATGAAGGTATCTTTGTTGGGTATGCTAAACATTCAAAAGCTTTTCGTGTTTTCAATAAAACTAGTTTAAAAATAGTTGAGTCTGTCCATGTTAATTTTTATGAACATTCTCTCCTTGAGCCACATATGGCTCCAAATATTGATGATGATTTTGCTAAGCATAATGAAACAGGTGAAAGTTCTAGAACCGCACCTGAACCTCAATCGCAAAATCTAGCACCCTCATCTAAAATTCCCTCAAGCAATAACTTTGAAACCGCACCTGAAGTTCCTACTCCAGATGCAACCGTTAGGGAAGAAGATGCTGAGAATTCCCCCATCTAGCTTATTAAACCTCTTCATCAACTTACCTTACATGACTTCGCTGAAGGATCTAATGATGTTCCAATAGAAGATCTTCAGGAAACATCAGTCCAACCAGACTTACCCCCGGAGGTTAGAGAAGTCAGCAGTCACCCTCTCTCAAATGTGATTGGTGATCTGTTTTTCGATGTTCAAACAAGGAGATCGAACTATGATGAGCATACTTCTTTGATATCTCAAATTGAACCCAAGAAGATTGATGAAGCACTCCAAGATTCCAGTTGGGTCATTGCTATTCAAGAAGAACTCAACCAGTTCGAAAGATGTAAGGTCTCGACATTAATGCCTAGACCTCAGGATCAAGGAGTGATAGAAACTAAGTGGGTGTTTAGGAATAAGATGGACGAGAATGGAAGCATCAACAGAAACAAAGCAAGGTTGGTTGCACAAGGATATAGACAAGAAGAAGGAATCGATTATGATAAAACCTTTGCTCCAGTTGCAAGACTAGAAGCAATCAGAATGTTCCTTGCCTATGCCCCTTTCAAGCAGTTCAAGTTTTATAAAATGGACGTAAAGAGTGCCTTCCTCAACGGTGAACTGCAAGAGATCGTATATGTTGCCCAAACGCCTGGATTTGAAGACTCCAAATTTCCAAATCATGTCTACAAACTCCAGAAAGCCTTGTATGGACTTAAACAATCTCCAAGGGCATGGTATGAGATTCTATCTAAATTTTTACTAGAAAAAGGATTTAAACACGGTAAAATTGATACAACTCTTTTTATTGCCAAATATAATAATCACTCCCTACTTGTACAAATCTATGTTGATGATATTATTTTTAGTTCTACTAATGAGTTAATTTGTAAGCGTTTTGAGAAGCTAATGAAAAGAAAGTTTGAGATGAGCATGATAGGAGAATTAACATTCTTCCTCGGGATTCAAATCAAACAATGCGAAGAAGGAATCTTCCTTAACCAAGCCAAATACACCAAGGAGTTGATAAAGAAGTTTGGACTAGAGATTGCAAAAGCATACGATACTCCAATGGCCACCGGCAATAAGCTATATAAAGACCTAAAAGGTAAGAAGGTTGATCAAACCTTATATCGAGGTATGATTGGCTCATTACTTTATTTAACTGCTAGTAGGCCAGATATCATGTTTAGTGTCTGTGTATGTGCTCGCTATCAAGCATATCCTAGAGAAGCACATTTAGTGCAGTCAAGCGTATAATACGCTATCTCTCTGGAACTACTAACCTTGGACTTTGGTATTCCAAATATTCAAATTTCGATCTCATAGGTTATTCAGATGCAGATTATGCAGCTTGCACAATTGACAGAAAAAGCACTAGTGGGACTTGTCATTTCCTTGGGAATAGACTAGTTGCTTGGGCCAGCAAGAAGAAAGCATTAGTTTCAGCATCAACCACAGAGGCTGAATACATTGCTACTGGAAGTTGTTGCTGTTAAATCCTTTGGATGAAGCAATAGTTGGTGGACTATGGAATTGATAAAGGAAACTGCCCAATCATGTGTGACAACACATCAACAATTTTAGTCTCCAACAACCCTGTCATGCACTCCAAGACAAAGAATATTGATATCAAGTATCATTACCTCAAAGACCATGTGGAAAAGGGGAATATCCATCTAGAGTATGTGGGGACACACAACCAAATTGCTGATATCCTCACCAAAGCTCTGGACTCCAAGAGGTTTTCATTCCTCATAGGAGAAATGGATATGCTAGAACTTAAATAAGTCCATATTTTTATTTACTAACTTCTGTGTTAAGTATGTGGAATTTAGGTTGAAATTCCTGTTAAGGATTCAAACCTCACCCATGTTGAAACCGCGTGTATATAAACAGTATGTTGTCAACCGCGTGCAGTCAACTGCCAATTCCAAACCGCTTGCTGCAACCTGACCGCATGTATCTCAACCGCGTTTCAACTTAGAGTAATTTCTGTTTATTTTTATCCTTCTTTAAAAAAAACTGTTCATATTCTTTTATTTTGTATGACTGCCACATGGACCAGGTATGTTTTTCTTTATTTATTTTTGGTCCTTATTTTAACATAAGGGTATTTTTGCAAATGTTTTCCCACGATTTTTCAAAATTTAGTGCATTTATTTCAAAGGGGACATTAGCTTTAAAAACCCTCATGTCAGCCGTCATAGAGTACAATGCAGAAGTTGAAAGGGTGTAACAAAAGGGAAACATCATCATTTTAGTTCACTTAACCCTAGGCACTACCTATATATATACCTGGTTTGGTGAAACTGATTGACCCTTTACTCTGCCAACTCTCTGCCACCATCCTCTCTTTTTACCAACTCACTTTCTCTCTCTACTCTTCTTTCTAAAAACCCTCCATTTTTTCAAAACCTTAAACAAAAATGATTTCCAAAATACAAAGAGAATCTATAGTAGCAAGAGCTCCTAAGAAACCAGTCAATGATATGGTAAAATTTCTATCCTTAATCTCTTGATTTCTGCAAATATGCCATTGATGAACAGAAACTGTTCGTATTCTTTGAAAATCCTTTTGGTTGATTCTGTTCTTGTTTCTTGTTCTTTTTAAGTAATAATTGTTGGGATTTGCTCGCATTAATGTTTAGAATCTGTTTATATGTTTGATTTCATGATCTAAACAAGTTCAGGGCACTGATTTGGTGATTTTCAGTTCTAACTTTTCGAAAACCCATTTATGTGTTCTTCAAGTTTGTTGATGATTCTTGGTACAAGTTGTTATTTTGATGTTATATTGTTGATGTACAACTTGTTAGGATCATTTTGATATGCTATTTGCCCATTTTGATTAAATTTTTGGTTATCTCTGTTCTTCATGCTCATAATGTTCTTCGTGTTCTTCATAAAGTTCATATGATTTTCTAAAAATTTCCTATGTTTTGGATTCAATTATTTTTCTTAATGTTTTACATACTTAGAACAATTTAGAACATTCTAAGAAAATTTTGGATTTTACTCTGCATCTTGAACCGCTTCTTTCCTTAAAACCGCATGCCAATTATGTTTGAAACCGCTGGGTTAAAAACCGCTTACATTATCAGTTTCAAAGCGCATGCTCTTTTGAAAGCTAAAATCGCATGTTGGAACCGCTTTTTCAAAACCTTTTGAAACCGCATGCTGTTTATTTCCTTCATTTATTTCTTGAAATTTTACTTGTATATAGGCTGGAAACCAAAACCTTCCCCAACAGGCACTTCTTGGGAGTGTGGGATGAGTTTGGATTACAATGACACGTATTAGTAATTTATTCTCAAATCTTCATGTTTGTTTTTACTAGTATTCATAGTTCACTTGGGGTTTAAAGTATTTCACTTCTTAAAACCGCACCATTGCTGAACCGCATGGGTGCTCAAACCACTTGTGAACTATGAATACAAAAATGGATCTAACTTTTAATGCTTTACCTTGTAGGATCCTAACACCTTCCTGCCTGGCTAGGAGGTTAATGAACTGGAATTAAAGCATGATGCCCTTGGAAGGGAGTTGCTCAGGAAGCTGAAGGCATCTGGGATCCTGCCCCTCTTCACCAAGAAGCAGACCTTCACCATCCCCTCCTTCGTAGATCAATTTTATTCTACTGCCAAGCTTGAAGTCAGAATGATTGATGATGGCCCAAAAGTCTCCTGCCTCACTGCTAAAGTGGAAGGCCTAAAAGTTTCCATTGATTACATCGACATCAGAAGCACCTACAACTTCAGATTTCCCTATGCTCCAGAGACTGTTGACCAGGTGATTCAAGATGCTGCTGCCTTGGCAACTGCTAAAGTTTCAACTATGGTGGGTCAGTACAAGAAGACCCCTAGGAAAGGTTTTGGTGAGCTGATGAGTCACCTAGGCTACCTGGTAGGGAAATCTGTTTGTGGGAAGACTGGCAACCACAACGACTTTACATCCCAATAATGGATGTATTGTTCTGCCATCTACAATGAGATCAAGCTGCATTGGCCAAAGATTCTGTTCAGAGAAATCTGTGACAGTGTGGACACCTATCAATCCAAGGAAAAGGGTGTTGAGCAGAGATGGAGACCGTTCTGCAGAATCCTGACCGCCCTTCTTCTCAACTTTGACCACCTTGAAGTCCTCAAAAAAGCCAACCCTGAACTAATGGTGGAATGGGGAAATGAAGAATCATTGGATTTCTGCTCTGCCACAACTTCAGATTTGCAAATGGAGATGCCCTTTAAAAATCTCTCTATGATGCTGATACATACCCCAAGAGAGAGGAGTATGTTGCTATGAATCCTGAAACCGCAACTCAAGCGGTTAGGAAAGCTGTGAAGAGATCTAGAAAGCCAAGTGGCCAAGCTGAACCTCCTGCAAAGTGAACCAGAACCGCTCCTGCTTCCAGACTACCTGTTGCTGATCAAGCTGGTCCCAGTAAGCTCAAGAAGCAGAAGAAGCCTTTGAACTTAGCGGATGAAGAAGATGATGAAGAAGAAGAAGACCCTAGCATTCCAGATTTGGTTGCTAGCGCTAAAAAGGCCAAGGATGCTACTGCAGATTTATCTCCTGAAGAGTTGATCCAATACTACAAGGATCAAGTGGATAAAATTGAAGCAGAGGCAGAGGAAAGAAGAGCTGCTAAAGGAAAATCAACAGATCCTCCTCCTCAACCGCAACAGGCTTCTCAACCGCCTCCAGCCTCCCAACCACATCCCCAATCTCAACTGCCTCCTCCTTCAAATCCAACTCCTATCCAATCACCTATCCACTCTCCATCTAAATTTCCTTCTCCTCCACCCAAGAATGATTCACCTATTCAGGGGGAGACTCCCAAGAGAAGGAAGAAAATGCCAGCAAAGAAATCCTTCAAAAAAGGTAAACCAGTTGAACCTTCACCTTCTCCCTCACCTCCTCCAAAATCCCTTTCACCCTTATCCTCCCAATCCATTTCAAACTTTCCTTCCTATTCTGATTCCATACATTCCATACACTCAAACCAAACCCCCAACCCCCACATTCAAATACCTACCAACCTTGGACTTCCAAACCTTATGGTGGCCAAGCTACTTCCACCTCCAGATGATTAGGCACAACTCCTTCACCCCCTCATAAATCAAACTGCTCCCAATCTCCACCTCACTTAAAATCACCTTCTCCAGACAAATCTCCTCCCATCTCACCCCAACTTCAAAAATCCCCTCCTCCTTCTGTCCACACCTCAAAAACAAATTCAACCTCACATTCCCCTCCTCAAAACATTCCCCCTCAAACTCAGACTACCCCTCTTAACCTAAACCAAACTACTCCTAACAAACTACTTCCTAAACCCTTCACTCAACCTGAAGCTACCCACTTCCAACCGCCTCCTCTATTCCAAACTGCCTCCACTTCAATCGCCCCTCCAACAGACTACTCCCAGATCCTTTCAACCCTTAACCTAATCCAAAGCCAACTCATCATAAACCAAGGCCACGTTATCAAGCTAACCGCTTCTAATGCTTCCCTTGAGGCCTCCAACTCCTCCCTAGCTGATTCCAACCGCACCCTTCTAGCCAAGGTTGATGCTCAAACCCTAGAAATGGCCACTCTTAAGTCAAATTTGCTTGATGTCATTAAGGGGGAGAGATTACATGTACTACCTTCTACTTCCACTGATCAAACCACTGCTTCAGTCAAAACCGCAGCTGAAGCATGTTTTCAAGCCTTTAAGGAAGATTTGGCTAAGGGAGTTCTTCAAGTCCTTGGGGAGACTGTTTCTAAGACCCAGCTTAAGGAGATGTTAAATAAGCTCTCTGATATCTTCATCACCACCACCAACACTGCTTTCACTTCTTTCATGACTACCATATATGAAGCAGTTCATACAAGACCGCAGCAGCCAGAGTCGGTTCTGACCGCTGAAATCAAAACCGCTCTTGACTCCATTCGAGAAGACATTTTGGAGCAGATTAATTTTCTTAAAGGGCAATCAAATATTAATTTGGAGATTGTGGAAGATGCACTAAAGGCCAAGATCAATAAGGTAAAAGATGAATTCAACGACCGCTTGGATAATCTCAAGGAAGGTTTTAACTCCAAACTTGGCTCTACAATCCATGAGTTAAAAACCTCTTTGAAGGTAACTATAAATCTTGAGCCTATGACCCAAACTGCTTCAATTCAAAATGAAATCGACACTTGCTTCAATTCCTTAAACTCCTCTTTTCATACCCTTATCAATGATCAAATTGAGCAAGTGAAAGGAAACTCTCAAGTAGTTGGTGAAGCGAATCTCAGGCTGGCTAATCAAGAAAATTCTCTCAAGAAGCTGGAATCCTCTCAAGTTTGAGCCGCTGAAGAAGTCAGAAGGCTAAGGAAAGCTATGGCAACAGATCAATCAGCCCATGCTGGACCACATCATACAGAGCATGAAGTGAACAAGCCGCCCCAGCAACCGCATCGTAAATGAACCGCTTCTTTCTCTGTAACTTCCTTTTGCCTTTTAGACCACATTCTCATTGTATTACTTTTGGTCTATTTTTGCTTTTTATAACTGTTTTGGCTAAAAATAGTCAACAATGATGGAAATTTAAATGAAGCTAAGGAGGGTGCAATGGAGTATAATTGATACAATAATGTAATCTAGGATGGCTCGATCATGTAACGAGGAAAACCCTTGAGATAATTATCTCACCGGCACAAAACCTCGGGAGGTGATTATGAGCACCTACCTTCCCAAACAATAATATTATGATAGAATTACAAGGTATAAAGCTATGGTGGAATTACAAAGTATTTGTGATTCGTGTGTGTGTAATGCGTGTGTTCGTGTGTTCGTGTGTTGTTGTTGTGTTTTTCCAGCCATGAGCTTTAAATAATAGAAAAGAAAAACAGAAAAAAAAAATCCAATCCTAACCAACTCCCCTACAATCTCGGTAAGTCATCTTCAACTTGACTTAGTCTTCCAAGCCGTTGAAAGGAGTCTGTTGGACATGTCTTCTCCCACGTGTTTTTTTATCCCTGTGATTAAATATAACAGAAATAAATAATTGATTTAAATAAATAATTTTTACCTTGCCCTCGAGTGAGAAGATGTCGACATGCTGATAAAAACTCAAGATGCATCAATCCTGATTTTTACCCATAACAATTGTCCCCAAAAAATTGTCTTTTAAATGAATTTAAAAGGTTGGTTTTTTCCACGTCTTTCTAGAAGCTCTGCGGTTAATTAATGGAGAAGATACGTGGTGGTTGAGGAGTTAATCTCCTAATTAATTAACGTAACCACTTCCCAAGATTTAGGGCTTAAAACCGAAATCTCCTTTCACTTTCTCCTTTACCTTTTCCAATCATTTTCATCCGTTCTTCTTCACGGCGGTGATTTCTCCCTTGAAGGTAAAATCCTTCCCTCCCTTTCTCTTCCTGTTTCTTTTTTTCAAACATGGTGAAATCAAAAAAGGGAAAAGCCGCAAAAAATCTTTCGAGTTTACACGAGGACGGGGGTTTTTCGTGTGAAGGTTTGTTGACAAAACCAGATGAAGAGATCTATGTTTTCAACAACGAACTGATCGAATCTATCAAAGATCGACACTGCTTCCCAGATTCTACCATCTTTAGGCCGTTTGATGTTCTTCTTAGGTCTGATTTCGTTTCCCCAAAATGGGTTTGCTTTTATGAGTATCCCTTTACCCTAGGTTTTTCCTATCATTTTCCTGCAATGATAAACGAGTTTTTTAGAAAGACTAACCTTGCTTTTGTACAAGTGATGCCCATGGTTTGGAGGATCTTTACTTGTGTCTTGAGGGTGAACCGTGAATTCGGTTTAGATATAGGTTTGAAGGAGTTAGCCTTTGTGTATGAACTCCAAACGTTTGGTTCCATGAGATACCTTCTTAAGACTAGGTGTGGAATGAAGCTCTAGTTTTTGAAAGTCACTGTAAGTGATAGCGATTGGAAATCGAAGTACTTTTTTGTTGAGAAGGACTCTTTGGAGGAAGGAGACTTCTTGGCGACTGAATGGAATAAGGAAGGTATCCCTCTTATAAATTCCAATTTTCTCTTCTTTCCCGCACTTACCTGTTGTAATTTTTCTGCTTGTTTTTGCAGCTATTGATTAGGTGAAGCTTTTCCCTCCATCTGCTGAAACGATTGGGAAGGTGAATAGGCTGTTGGAGTTCTCAGAAGGGGAAAGATCCTTCCAACCTTACGAAGACATAATTGTCTCTGAAAATAAGGAGATACCACCCTCCACCGAAATGTCTACTTGTAAGGTTATTTGATCCTTGTGTAATTCTTCTTGGTGTCTCTTGATTCTGCATTCTTCTGATAGTGTGCTTCTTTTGACAGTTTCAAAATCAACTGCTGCCTTTTCTCTTAAAGACCTTCAGGACTTTGTGGGGCAAACCCAAGCGAGCAATCAAATGTTGGCACCTAAAAGGGAGATGGAGGCGCCTTCTGTAGGAGCCAGGGTAAAGAAGAGGAAGAGCAGTTCCAAGGAGGTAATTGTTATGGATGAAACGGGCCTAGGAGATGTGGAAGAAGCTTTGGCGAGGGCTGCAGTGGTAGGTTTCTTTGGAAAACAGAGTTTCTAATATATTCTTAATTTGAATAATGTATCTTAAGTTTTTGATTGAATTTTTGGCTTTGTAGGGTGTTGATACTGCTAAGGCAAAAATGAACAGTCTTGAGGAAAGAAATAGGAAGCTAGTGCTGGAAGTTATTCAAGTCAAGAAACAGAGGGAATCTGGGGTGAAGCAAATTGAAGATTTACAGAAGGAGGTGGAAAGTTTGATGACAGGGATGTCTTCCCTTCAAGACACGCAGCTGCATGAGATTGAAGATTTAAAGAAGAACATGATGTCCTCTGCTGCCCGAAGTATGATTGCGATAAAAATTCAAATGATGGAAGAGTTTCAGGATGGGAAGCACAAAGAGTGGGACATTGAACAACAACGTTCCCTCTTAAAGGCTTTGGATACTAAGGAAGAGGAGGTAGGAGATGGATCTTCAGCAGCCAAGGGTGATGACACCTTGGAGGAAGGAGTAACAACATCAGCGGCAGTAGCCACCCCGTGAAGGAACATGGTAAAAACTTTTTGTTTTTTGTAAATTTGGTTTGAAAAACTTTTGTTTTAAATGGGCTGTGTCCCGAAGACAATATTTTTGGTTTGTAATGGACCCATAAGGGTCAAGACAATGTGTTTTTCAAGTGTTGGGTTGGTCCAACACTTTTTATGCTTTCTGTAAGAAAACCTCTGCTTGGGTTTTGGTAAAAACTTTCCCCAAGTATCTTTATGAAAAAATGTTTTTAAGAGGTTAATATGTTAACCTATTCGTAGATGGTAACAACTTGCGAGTGGATGTAGAAATCCTTTGCAATTACTTAGATTGACATGTAAATGTCAATAACCGCTTGTTCTTAGATGACACATATGTGTCATAACCAGTTGTAAAGATCTTAGGGTCTAACACATTGATTAAGTGGTGATGGGTAATTCGTATATATTAAACATACGGGCCCACCACACACCTCAATCAAGGTAGACATCGTGCACTCAAGGCAAGGTGTTTAAACCTTAATGCGGTGAAAGAAAGTAATTTCTTTAAACCTTTGAAGGGATTAAGTACCTTAAACGGAGGTGAGATGGCCAGTCTCAAAACGGTTGTTTTCACGAGGATTTGGACTGAATTTGGAGATTTCCAGTTTAAGGTGCCAACTTCTTGCAAAGTATCAAGTTAATAAAAGATTTCGACATCTTTTCTGATGTCACATTTTATTAAAATAAAAGAATAAAAAACACTTTTTAAGCGAAGATTGAGAGATAGTTCGTACCATATATAAGACGTCAAATTCTTGGAAAGATGTTTACATCTTAGTTAACCAATGAGTTTTATTCTAATGCTTCTTGTTTCCTTGCAAAAGAGAAACATGTTAGGGGTGGGCGTTAGCTAAGCTAATGCCCCTTCGATGCTTAAGTCAGTAATTATTCCAAAAATTGAATAAAAATGGAAACAAGTACTTTTATTGAACTTAGGATGGTAAAGATCATACCTTGGTTTTATTTGCATTGTAAAATAATCACGCAAACTTACATAAAGTAGGCTTTGAGATGGATGGCATTCCAGCTTCTGGGAATCCTTGCTCCTTCTAAAGTTGATAGCCAATAGGAACCTTTGCCTGCTTCAGCATCTACTAGGTATGGCCCTTCCCATTTGGGAGCCATCTTTTCAGCATTGGGCTCTCTTGTATTCTGAAACACCTTTCGTAGGACTAGATCACCAACTTGAAATTTTCGCAATCTAACATTCTTGTTGTAGGATCTTGCAATCTTCTGTTGATATGCTGCTATCCTGATTTTAGCAAGGTCCCTCAGTTCGTCAATGGTGTCTAGATCGTGACTTAGGTTGGCGTCATTTTGTTCAGGTGTCACCATCTTGAATCTGGCAGTGGGGATGACAACTTTTGTCGGGATGATCGCTTCTGCTCCAAACACTAAAGAATAGGGGGTTTGACCTGTTGCGTTCTTTGGTGTGGTTCTATCTGCCCATAGGACAAAGGGAAGCTCTTCTGCCCATCTTCCTTTCTTTTGATCTAGCCTTTTCTTTAAATTATTGATGATTATTTTGTTGCTTGATTCTGCCTGGCCATTAGCTTGAGGATGCACAGGTGAAGATGTCACCATCTTTACTCCCCACCTAGCAAGAAAGTCTTGGGTCTTCTTGCTGATGAACTGAGAGCTGTTGTCACATATTATTTCAGATGGGATACCAAACCTACTAAATATATTTCTCTTAATGAAGGATATGACTTCCTTATCACGAACTTGCACATAGGATTCGGCTTCCACCCATTTAGAGAAATAATCAGTCATAGCAAGCAAGAAAACTTTCCCCCCGGGAGCTTTAGGAAATTTTCCCATTATATCCATTCCCCACTTCATGAATGGACAAGGAGAGAGGATTGGATGAAGCAATTCTGCGGGCTAATGCAAGATGTCGCTATGCTTCTGGCAGGAATCACATTTCTTGGCAAAGATGGCAGCATCTTGGCGCATTGTTGGCCAGTAATAACCCATTCTTAGAGCCTTTGTATATAAGCTTCTGCCCCCAGAATGGTTACCACATGATCCTTCGTGTAACTCTCTCAGAACTTCTTTGGCTTGGTGGGCTTCGAGACATCTCAAATATGGGCCTGCAAATGATTTCTTAAATAGCACATTATCTATTAATATAAATCTTGAAATCCTTACCCTGAATGCTCTAGCATTCTTTTCCTCATCAGGGATAGTACCATCTTGAAGATATTTGATTATTGGCTTTGTCCAAGATATCTCCATCTGACTGTCTGGAATGTCCTCATCTATGCAGAATAATTCTAACCTTTCCACAGCAGGGATGTCAATATGTATGATTGGAATATTGGTTTGAGATAAGCTTTTGAAGGCTGATCCAAGATTAGCCAATGCGTCTGCTTGAGAGTTATCTTCTCGGGGTATTTGTTCGAAAGAAAATATTTGAAATTTGCTTGCCAAAATTTTTACAATGCCCAAGTAAGCTGTCATCTTGGCATTTTTTGCTGCATAGGAACCATTAAAATGATTTACAAGTAATAATGAAACACTATATACCTGTATTGCTTTAATGTTCATGTCCAAGGCCACGGTTAGGCCCACGATTAAGGCTTCGTACTCTGCTTCATTAATGGTGGCTTTAAAATCACAACTAATGGCCTGGGGTATGATGTCCCCTTGTGGTGACTTTAGGACAAGACCTAGCCCTGCGCCCCTCATATTAGAAGCACCATCTGTGTATAGAGTCCACATCCTCAGGATGTCCCCATCTTGGAGTTGTTGGACTTCAAGTTCCACTTCTGGTTGCATACTTGGACTAAAGTCTGCCACAAAATCTGCAAGTGCTTGTGATTTTATTGCTATTCTAGGCTCATATTTGATGTCATAAGTGCTTAACTGAACGGACCACTTGGCCATCCTTCCTGACATTTCTGGTTTTCTCATCACACTTTTATTGGATAGTTAGTACGAATGACAATAACATGAGTTTCAAAATAATGCCTTAACTTAGTTGAAGCAGAAATTAAAGCTAATATTAACTTTTCAAGGTGTGAATACCTGGTTTTCGCATCGAGAAATGTTTTACTTACATAGTATATTGGCTGCTGGATGCCATCTTGATCACGGACCAGGACTGCACTAACTGTGGTTTCAGAGACAGCAAAGTAAATACACAATGGCTCACCTGCTTGAGGCTTTAAAAGAAGGGGAGGTGTTGACAGGTACAGCTTCAAATCTTGAAAGGCTTGTTCATGCTTATCAGTCCACTCGAACCTAGAATTTTTCTTTAAGATGTCATAGAATGGCTTGCATCTGTCTAAGGATTTTGAGATGAATCGATTCAATGCTGCCACCTTCCCTGTCAATCTTTGAACATCTTTTACGAATCTGGGCGAGGTTAAGTTGATAATAGCTTTTATTTGTTCTGGGCTTGCTTCTATTCCTCTCTGTGTCACCATGTACCCCAAGAATTTCCCGAACTTCATGCCAAAATTGCACTTTGCTGGGTTCAGCTTCATGTTGAACTTGTCTAGGATGTCAAATGCTTGAGCAAGACCTCGAACATGGTCTTCAGCCTTCTTTGACTTTATTACCATATCGTCGATATATACCTCCATAGTGTCCCCAATCTGCTCTTTGAACATCATGTTGACTAGCCTCTGGTATGTAGCACCTGCATTTCTTAGTCCAAAAGGCATTGCAATATAACAATAAATACCTGTTGGGGTAATGAAGGCGGTATCCTCTTGATCAGATGGTTCCATCTGGATTTGCTGGAATCCTGAAGATGCATCTAGGAAAGTCAACACTTCATGTCCAGAAGTAGCATCTACTAGAGTATGAATGTGTCGCAAGGGAAAAGGATCTTTGGGACAAGCTTTGTTTAAGTCTGTGAAGACAACGCAAACTCTCCATTTTCCTTTCTTCTTTTCTACTACCACCACATTTACTAGCCATCTTGGATATTCGACCTCTTTGATCATCTTAGCTTTGAGTAGTCTATCCACTTCTTCTTTAATGATAATATTCCTTTCCTGTGCGAACTTTCTTCTCTTTTGGTGGATCGGTCTGAAAGATGGATCGATGTTGAGTTTGTGGGTGATCACATCTTTACTGATGCCTGTCATATCTTCATGTTTCCATGCGAAGCTTCTAATCCTACTTCTCAAAAGATTAATAAGGTCTTCTTCTATTTCTGCTAGAACATCTTGGCCAACCAGCACCTTGAGATCTGGGTTTGAGGGATCTAAAAGTATTTCTTTCAAATCATGCTCCTTCGCCTCCAGAACTTCTTGGGCCTTTCTCTGTAATTGCTATGCCATCTTAGGGGTTGTTGATGCCTTCATGGATGTCATATAACATTCTTTAGCTGATTTTTGATCACTGTAAACCTTGACAACTCCCCAAGGTGTCGGCATCTTGACACATTGGTGATAGGTAGATGGTACATCCTTCATCCCATGGATCCACGGTCTTCCCAAGATTACATTGTAACAAGTTGCACTATCAATTACACAGAATTTCTTTATGGAATTGATACCCTCGACGTAGACTGGAAGTGTAATCTCACCCACTGTACTTTTGGTCTCTCCAATGAAACCCACGAGTACCGAGGTCCTTTTTACAATGCTGTCTTCAGGGATCTTCATTTCCTTCAGAGCATCCAAAGATGATGAGATTCATGTGAGCCGCCCCCATCTATTAGGATACGCCTGACCTTACAGTTGGCTATCTGAAGTGCAACGACTAAGGCGTCATGATGTGGGTCCATAACATTGTCCCTGTCACTTTCTTCGAAGGAGATGACATCTTGAGATGTGAGCTGCGACATCTTGGAGGATCTCTCGAGTTTCTCATCCTTAGCTTGCTTGGTGAATCTCTTAGCTGCAGAATAAGAAGTACCACAAATATCAGAACCACCACTAATAACATTGATTACCTTTGTTACCGGTGGGGGAAAAGGTGGTCTGGTTGCAACGGGTTCCTTGTTTTCTGTCTTGGTCTTGTGGTTCCCAAGGAGCTCTTTAAGATGTCCCTTAGACAACAGGTAACTAATCTCTCTCCTCAAGGCGATGCAATCTTCGGTAAGATGTCCAAAATCTTCATGATAGGCACACCATTTGGATTTGTCCTTCCAACCGGATGACTTGTCAGTCTTTCGAGGCCACCTTGCTTTATCTCCAAGATTGCTCATTGCACACAGAATACCTGAAACATCAACAGAAAAACAATAATCAGAAATTTTAGGAGATTCAATATCATCATCCCCATCATCTTCCACATAATTGACTTTGTTATGGTCATTTCTGTGGTATGGTCTAGATCTGTTCTGTCTTTGGTGAGATGATTCTATCTTCCTGTCAGGATGGTCATATGTTGAAGCTTTGTCAGGATTCTTAGATTGCTGCATCTTGTCCTCTTCCAGCCTGATAAATCTTAGGGCCCGATTTCGGATATCTTCCATCTTCTTGCACGGGTTCATCACCAGATCCTCATAGTAAGGGGAATCCTTCTTCAGGCCCATTTTGAAGGCTTCTGCAGCTGTTGCCATGTCTAGGTTGGGGATCTCCAAGACTTCTTTATTAAACCTGTTAACAAAGTCTTTTAATGCTTCATTGGGTTGCTGAGTGATACGATAAAGATCGCTGGTGAGCTTTTCAAATTGCCGACTGCAAGAAAATTGATTGTTGAAGAGGTTGACAAGCTGAGCGAATGAGCCAATAGAACCAGGAGGTTGACGGATCAGCCACTTCAATGCCGGGCCTACCAACATCGAACCGAATCCTCAACACAAACAAGCTTCACGAAACTGGAGCGGGATGCAAACGATCTCCATTTTCTCTTGGTAGTGAGCGACATGCTCCTCAGGATCAGAACTTCCATCATATAACTTCATGGCAGGAACGCTGAATCCTTTCGGGATGTCAACATGTGCAATTGCTGGAGTAAAGTGAGATTGATTGTAACATGTTGGGAATACTTGTTGGATAGGCGGGGTGACACCAGGCACATTCATGATCATATCTCTCAATTCCTGAAGCTGATTTGCAATGTAGGTTCCTGCAAAAGGGTTAGTGGTACGAGCAGTATTATCTAAAGCAGAACTAGTATTGAAATTAATGAAAGGATTAACATTATCTGTAGAGGATGTCAGAACGGTGCTATTAGTGAAGATAGGAACTTCTGGAAAAGTCATCCAGAAGGCACTGCTGGCTAAGGGTGTCGACATCACCACAGAGGTCGTAATAGGAGGAGAAGATGTCGACATCCTGACAGATGAAGCCATTGGAAGGAATTCGTTGAAAGTTTGAGAGCTGTCCATAATGTTGAAATCGAGAACTCTAGGACGGTAAGGAGAGACAGCATCCATTCTTTTAGAGAGTAATTCCTGATCTTTCTGCACCTTGATCAAGCTTTCCGCTATCAAGGAGGTGCTATTCTGTTGACGATCAAGCTGATTCTTCATCTGCATCAGCATGCTCTTTATCTCAAGATCAGGAGATGGGGACATCTGCTTTTTTCCGGAATTCACAGGAGGAGGAGGAGGCAATGTTTCTTGGCCTCCGGTTGTTGACCGGTTACTGGTTTGAGGATTCACACTGCTAGGAAGGGTTTTGGTGATGGCGGAAGTCAAAGGTTGGGTAGACATGGTAGAAACGTAAGAAATTTGAACCAATTAAAAAACCAATGGCCCCTCGGTGGGCGCCAAACTGTTTTGGCTAAAAACAGTCAACAATGATGGAAATTGAAATGAAGCTAAGGAGGGTGCAATGGAGTAAAATTGGTACAATAATGTAATCTAGGATGGCTCGATCATGTAACGAGGAAAACCCTTGAGATAATTATCTCGCCGGCACAAAACCTCGAGAGGTTATTATGAGCACCTACCTTCCCAAACAATTATATTATGATAGAATTACAAGGTATAAAGCTATGGCGGAATTACAAAGTATTTGTGATTCGTGTGTGTGTAATGCGTATGTTCGTGTGTTCGTGTGTCGTTTTTGTGTTTTTCCAGCCATGAGCTTTAAATAATAGAAAAGAAAAACAGAAAAAAAAAATCCAATCCTAACCAACTCCCCTACAATCTCGGTAAGTCATCTTCATCTTGACTTAGTCTTCCAAGCCGTTGAAAGGAGTCTGTTGGACATGTCTTCTCCCACGTGTTTTTTTTTATCCCTGTGATTAAATATAACAGAAATAAATAATTGATTTAAATAAATAATTTTTACCTTGCCCTCGAGTGAGAAGATGTCGACATGCTGATAAAAACTCAAGATGCATCAATCCTGATTTTTACCCATACCAATAACCATGTAATTTTCTTTCATACCTTGTACTTGTAAACACTTAAGGTATTAATGAAAATTGCATCATGGTTTCAAAACCTTGTTCTTATCAAACTGCTTGTTTGTAAAACAATGAAATCGCAATGGTTTTAAACCCCATTCAAATATTTTCTAACTTAAAATCATATTTTTGAAATGAAGTTTAAACATTCAGTTTAAACCGCACTTTAAACTTAAACTCACATTTTTCTAGTGCACTAAATGCATTTCTATACTTTCAAGTTGTAAGTTCTTCAATCTTTCAATAGTATAGAAATCTATAGCTTAAGCTAGTGTGTGCATTGACTTGGGACATGACTTACCATGTTAATTCTTATGGACATATTTTTACCAAGTACAATGTTTGCTTTTGTTATAGTAGATAATGACATCAATCAAATAGAGGGAGATTATTGGGTATGCTTACTTTAATCCTCCTAGCTTTAGCTTAGATTTGATTGATACCATAACCTCTTCTCTATTTTAAGGACTTTAGGCCCATATGTAATGAAGCTTAGACTTCAATTTTTTAGCTAAGTCCATTTTATAGAATAGGATAAATTAGGCTTGAAGACTGGCACAAGACTCATTGGATATGAGGTGCAGTTCAAAGGTTTCAGACCGCATTATCAAAACCGCTTTAGCAAACCGCTCCAAGCATTTGCTTTGAGGAATTCCTTATCTGAAATCGCTCCTTGAATACATAAGTGCAAACTGCATTAGTGAACTGCTTCAGCTAACTGCTGTGCAGTTCAATCTTGAGACCGCACTTATGGAACCTCCTCACTGGTGAAACCACTCATGACAAACCGCATGTACATCAGACCGCTCCAATGATTAAGACTTGAAGAATGAACCACATTTGAACGTTGGAATCCACGTCAGCAATATCAAAAGTCAACCACCAAATCTTGTCACGTGACTAAGTATCAGACAAGATCTGCAAGGATCTTGAAAGGTGACAGATGTCCTAACTACCTTATTTGCAGCTGGAGTCTGATCAGATTTACCTGCAACTACTGTACCAAAGGACAAAAGGTGGATTTGTGGACCAATGGGAAAGCACCAATACAGTACTTGCAACAGCTGTGTCCAACGGCTATATCCTTGGTGCTTGGGTATAAATACCCCTAATCTTCAACACTTGAAGATTGCTTGAGAAATTTATTTGTTGTGAGTTCATACGAAGTTGAAGCTCTGCCCATAAAATTTTCAGTCCTTTGAATCTTCATCTTCCTACTTCAAGAAAATTTTTCAGCCCAGAAATCAAGCCTTATACACATCAAGAATCATTGTGCTCTACATCCCTTAGATTTAAATAGCCTTGATCTTGTATACACACACACACTTCACTTGTTTAATCACATAGATTATTCATTTGAGATACATCGGTTATAGTGTAGGATTGATCTTCATAGAATAGATTTTAGATTTGAGTATTGATCCTTGTAATTTGTAATCTCTCATACTCTAATATAAAATCTAACTCTTAGAAAATCCAAGACTAACCATCTTGGTAGTGGACGTAGATCGTTTACGATTGAACCACTCTAAATATTGTGTTCTTTCATTTCTGCATTTTTATTTATTGTGCTCACTGATTATTTTGTCTTATCTGCTTTGATCTTATTCTCAGTTATCCATTATAGTGAAATTGTGTTTGCAGTTAACTTTGTCAAACCTCACTTTTCAGTTTTATAAACAGCACTGAAAATCGCTTTACAAACCGCACCTCCAAAACCGCTTTGTAATCTTAAATATTCCGTTGTGCATTTTGCAACTCTACTTGCAGTTTCTTACACTGCAAGCGGTTTTGTAAGCAAGGGGTTGAGTTTTTAAAAGAGGGCAAAAAAATTGTAACAGCTATTCACCCCCCCCCCTCTAGCTGTTTTTCACCCTTATTGCCACCTTTGGTACCAACACCTAGCACTCCCGAGGCACGCCGAAACTCTGTTCGCAGACACTTTACGTCCCGAAGCAATCCTGGTCCGTTCTGGAGCACTATTCACACTCAAACACTATTTTCCAGTGAAGATAGACACGAAACAACATTGGTAAGGCCTCCTTCCAATACTTTTTTAATTAATTTCAATACATAGCATACAATGTAGACATCATATTCAACATGCATTTTAAAAGCACATACACACACACTCATACACACACACACACACAACTTTTAAAAAAAGAGGGGTATCGAAAGACTCGTGTATACGAGGCGACACAGGTGAGCTTTGCTATTCTCTTCCCGAGGCGTAACCTGACCTCTGAACTCAAAATCTCATCACACAACAACCTTTTTTAAACAAAGCCTTTTCTCAATGTTTTGGGCTATATCAAAACGGTGTGGCGACTCCTTCGAACAAAACGCAGCGACACCTCCCGACAAAATTGCGAGATACCGGGGCCCGCGCAGCCGGATCCGGGTAATTTCAGTAAGCGTGTATCTCTCTTCGGCCGTCATCGTAAGCCCGAATCTTTTTCTCGACCTTCATCGTAAGCCCGAATCTATCCTCAACTGAGTGGAAAAGTATTTATAAACCATAAAATCACGGTAGGTTCTTGATGCATATACCAAGCAAATCATTCTCAACCCAGGCTGAGACCCCTCTGAATCATTCTCGACTTAGGTACAGACACCTCCAAACAATCTCACTAAGGACGAATACCTCCGAATCATTCCCAACAGGTTGAGGCCCCTCCAAATTGTCCTCATACCCGAACTACGATTGGCTTGATTCCCACTTGGGATACGTAGGAATACTATCAAAGGGTCCAACCGTCCCGACGAGTGATCCAGATCGGGATCTTGTTTTTATCGACGACCCCCATTTCCTCCATAAGTAACGTCGCCGAGGGGCTTCTGTAACTACCCCAATTCGGACCGCTCTCCATCCGAGCATGCGGGAAAGACACCGAGGGTACGCTTATCCAAAATCACAAAGTCCCGTAACTTTCCAAGCATTAAATTGACCAAGCAAGGCAAGAAAGGACCTTTTATACATTAAAAACATCAGAAGGACCTCGCGAGAATAACAAAAGTAAAAAACATACTGACTTCACACCTTGGTCCGCACGGATCACCTTGCAAAAGGCATAGGTATTCCGTACTTACCTCTTTGTCATTTTCAGAGGCTATAAATACAGCTCTCTTGCTCCTTCATTTGTGACAAGAAATCTGATAACAGTGAGAGCATTAGGGGAGATTCTGCCTAAGTGAAAGCATAATTTTTCTCCTTCTTATCACCTTAAATAAATCAAACACTTTCCCAACAAAACCAAACCTTAGAAAGTTGAAAAGAACCAATATTAGTGATATCTCCTTCCAAACCCTAATAACACTTTGATATCTCATTTGCAAGTCTTTAATCCATTCATGAATCATTGTTGTTGAACCTATCATCCATAATGTAGTCATTAACTTATTTTTGCACATTGTAGACCTAAAACATCTAAATGATCATTAAAGGCTTTCCATGCACAATGTGATTAAAAATGGAAGTCTAATGGAGATAGTGGCTTGTTTATAACTATTTCAAGCATTGTATTTCCATCACTTACTTTCAAATGTTCTTATCCTTAAACAATCTCTTCATCCATTTTCTTTTAAGTTACTATGATACAAGTAACCCTAATCTCCAAGGATGAACTCATCATATTTAAAGATGTGGTTCTAGGGATTATGGTTACAATGTTGATGTAACTTCACTTCTTCCATTTTCTTCCTAAAATGTGACAAAATTTCAAGTTTAACTTCAAAAGATTTCTCATTTCTCTACTTGAAACAAACAATCTCCATTGGTATCTCTCAAGAAAAGCTCAAAACCACCATTGTTGTACTATCCTAGGGTTTGGAGATGACAACCATAGGATTGGACATTTGACTTTTTTTTTTAGATTTTATGATCAACTTTCTATATTGTTTAAAAGTTGTCACCTTTTTTTTTTAAATCTAATCAAAGTGACATCAGAAATTAAATGAGATACAGAAAAACAGCATACTGCACATGGTCATTCATACGGACCTCCTTGTAAAGGAGCACTGATCCGTACGGATTAGTTTGCCACCTGTAACATTTGTTAAGTTTTTCCAATTTCAGACTTGTTTTAAACCCCCTTTTTATCAAAGAAAATAGTTTTCTCTAAAATTGCACATTTTCTCTTTTCTTTTAGCTACAAAGTCATTTGATTTTTAAATTACACACACACACACACAATTTTCAAAAAGGGTTAGAAAGTCTCATAGATATGATGCATTTCGGGTGAGCACTAAAATCTCTTCACGAGGCGTAACGTGACCTACGAACTCAAGATCTTACATCAAAAAGATTTTTGTCAATATTTTGGGCTCACAAAACGGCGTGGCAACTCTATTTTCAAATAAATTCATCCGTCCAATCTTTAAAACAATTCATTTTTCAAAAATGAACTCCAGAAGCCTTTCAGGCGTTCTATGATCGGGTAATTTCAGTTTGGTCGACCATGAAACTAGATTATCACCGAGAAACATGCAGTAGTCGGACGTAGATCTCTATATATCTGGGCACCCTCCCCAGTCGACATCCGTGTAAGACACAAGTGCGGAAGTAGGAGAAGAATATAGGTGGAGGCCATGAGTGAGAGGCCCCTGAATGTGCCGTATAATCCTCTTAAGAGGCGACATATGATTTTCGCACGGAGCCTGTATGAACAAGCACACCTGTTTGACTACGTAAGTAATGTCGGGATGAGTAAAAGTCAAATATTGAAGAGCACCGACAAGGCTGCAGTATAGTGAAGGATCGGCATACGGTTGACCATAAGTAGCACTCAACTTAGCCTTGGTGTCTGCCGGGATTGGAGAAGGCTTACAAGCGACATCCCTGCTCTCATCACAATTTTGGCCGCATACTTCCCTTGGGACAGAAAGAGAGTACTCTTGGAACGTGTTACTGCTATACTCAAAAAATAATTGAGGTTGCCTAAATCCTTCATGGCAAATTCCGAACTGAGTAGAGAGATGATATGTTGTCGAAGTGCATCCGAAGAAGCTGTTAAAATGTTATCATCCACATACAATAACAAATATGTCAAAGAATCACCATCGCGGAGAATAAAAAATGAATGATCCGACTTACTGTGGCGAACCCCAATAGAACCAACGTAATCGGCAAAATGCTTGTACCAAGCCCGAGGAGCTTGCTTGAGACCGTATAAAGACTTTTTGAGTAAGCACACGTGATCCGGTTATGACTTATCCCTAAAACCCAACGGTTGATGCATATACACAGTTTCATGAAGTTCCCCGTGTAGAAAGGCGTTCTTTACATCAAGTTGGTGAATAGACCGATCCTTAGACATGTCCAAACTAAGAACAGTGTGGATGGTTGCCGGTTTAACCACGGGACTGAAGTATCACCGCAATCAATTCCAACTTGTTGAGTTTTACCATCACCTACAAGACGAGCCTTGAGTCATTCAAATGACCCATCCGACCTGTGCTTATGAGTAAAAATTCACATACACCTAATTATGTTAGCATTAGGTTGACGGGGCACCAACTCCCACGTCCTATTTGCAATAAGAGCATCAAATTCATCAAGCATTGCCATCTTCTAATTCGTATCTTTTAAGGCAGACACGGGGTTACTAGGCAGTAGAGATTTTTTATGGAAACACTCAAATTAAATGGTGTTTTGGGTTTAAAATCCCACTTTGACTATGTGCGGCTGGCCGGTGTGGAAGAGCAGAAGGAGGAATGATCACAATAGCAGAAGAAGGAGCTGAAACAGGCGGCCCATGCTGTAAAGGAAGCCCAAGAGAAGTATCTGGCCCAGTAGACTGAGGCGATACAGGAGTAGAAATTGGGCCAGGTGATGACTCCACATGTTGGGCTCCATGCGCTGGATCTGAAGAAGGAGAAGAATGGGTCGATTGTTGCCAGTGTACCAACATATTGGGGTTTAGGCCATCATCCAAGAAATTATAAATGGAGGGGGATGGACATGTATTTAATGAAGCAAAAGGAAAATTATGTTCATCAAAAACTACATGTCGGTTTATTATGATTTTTAGAGTGGATAAATCATAGCGTTTGCATCCTCTATGATTAGTAGGATTACCCAAGAACACGCAAGGTGTGGATCGAGATTGAAGTTTGTTAATTGTTGTTGATGGAAAGGTGGGATAACATAAACAACCAAACACTCGAAGATGAGACAAACTAGGGTCTAGTTTATAAAGAGTTTGGAGAGGAGATTTATAATCAAGGCCTTTGTTTAGTAACAAATTGAGAAGATACGTAGCCATTTGTAGTGCGTGATGCCAAAATGAAGGAGGGAGAGAAGCATGGGCAAGAAGTGTACGAATAATATTGTTTATGGTCCGTATTTTTTGTTCTACCGTCCCATTTTGTGAAGATGTGTGAGGGCAAGATAAACGAAGAGAAAGACCATGCTTTTTGCCAAATTTTCAAAAGTGGTTATTGTCAAATTCCTTACCATCATCACATTATATGGTTTTAATTTCCCGTTCAAAGTGAGTACGAATGAAAGTACGAAACTCCAGAAATTTAGAATACACCTCAGATTTATGTGATAATGGAAAAATCATAGAAATTTAGAAAAATTATTTAAAAATATCGCATGATATCGATGCCCAGAACTACTCGAAATTGGAGAAGTTCACAAATCACTATGAATAATGTCGAACGGAAACAAAGTACAAGAAATAGAAGAATAAATGGAAATCGAATATGTTTTCCTAAGGAACGAGAGTGGCACAACCGAGATTCGGAAAATGGTCCACACTTGATCAATTATTATTCCTAAGAGAATCAAAACAGGAGATCCCAAACAGTTATGCCAAATGGTGGAGGAAAGAGAAGCAAAAGCAGGAGGTGAATGACTTGATTTTTTTAATGGATAGAGATCCCCTTGACTTTCACATCTCATGAGTTGCCTTCCCATCCGAAAATCTTTCACAGAAAATCCAAACGAGTCAAATTCGATAGAGACATAATTATCTTTAGTGAATTGACAAACATAAACTAAGTTCTTAATAATTTTAGGAGCATGATGAACATTCTTTAACATGAAATAGGGGTGGGGTGAATTTAACCAGTATTGCCATAACTAAGAATGGAAATCGAATGACCATTACCAACAATAATACCATGCATTTTGCTCAAATTGAAATAGGAAGTGAGCGTACTTGACGAGGATGTCATGTGGTTCATTGCAATGGTATCCATGAACCAATTTTGTGAGGGTGGGGTGAACCCAAGAATGTGCATGGCGGCCTCAACATCCGTAGGAGTGGAGGGAGTAGACACTACATATGCTTGAGGAGGATGTGGACCAAGAACGACCTTTTGTCGCTGACCCGGAACTGAAGACCTCGACCATGGACTGGCAGTGGTTGGATATGGGCAAGGAGGGACAGCCCAAGGCCAACCCCAACCAAACCCCCACGGCTGCTATTGTTGCGGACTACTAGCAGGCCATGGCTGAGAATTGTTGCTGGTAACCTCCCCGTTGGCCACCAGAAATCTAAGTCGTACCCTTTCCACTGTTCTTACCACTATTCTTGCCATTAGACCGCCCCTGATTACGCTGTATGCCAGAATTAGGAACCGGCGGCGTTGGCAGAGGAAACAATGGAGGAAAACGCAATAATTCCTTAGAATGTTGGAAGAGGGTCGTTTTGGTGTAGGAGATTTGCGACGCCATTATACGCCTCGGCGAGGCCAGCAACCATTCGAAGTACAAGGCGATCGTTAGAGACGGGAGCCCCAACATTTTTTAGTTGATCGGACAATCACTTCAGCTGTTGGCAATACGCCGATGTAGATGGAAAGGACTCGTGTGTGAGAACTCTTGTTCAAGAGTAACAGCCCTAGAGTTTTTATTGTCTTGAAAAATGTCAGCAAGGCGATTCCATGCTGCCATGGAGATGCAATCCGGTTCAAGGATGATGTTCAACAGATCGTTGGGGATGGTTGTATAGATCCAACCGAAAACCGTAGCATCGAGAGTGGCCCACATGTCGATTTCATCATCCACGGTTGGAGTCTGAAAGTGTGATGGCATCACACTTAGCCAAGTCAAAAGGTTGACTTAATTATGTTTTGTTACTTTCTTTATATTTAATATTATGTAAATATTTTATATTTAATTTTTATTATTACTAACCTATCTGACCGAATTCTGTTATGTGTTTAGTATTGTTTTGGTTGTTTTATAGGACTCTCACAAAGGATAAGGATTAGAGATAAAAGAGATTGATGATCAAGCTCAACCTTACCCATTAGACGTGTACTACTTGGTTATAAATACAAGACCCAAGTCAGTATACAATATACGAAAATATACACTCTGAAAGGCTGAAGAAATATAGACTTGAGAGGAGTGTTTTTATGAGAGAGTTCTCTTTGGTTATTTTAGTTATTCTCTTATTATTTCTTTGTAATCGATTTCAAAAGTGTTTTTAATAAGAGAAGTTTATTGTCTACAGCATATTGCTATAGATAAGTATTAAATCTGTGTTCATTTCATTTCTGTTTTAATTTTCCGCTGCTTTTTGCTAGTGCTGGTGCGATAGCATCAGGACTCACATCAGTCGTCTGTCCACTTCCTAGCCGCTCCATTTCTTTCAATTGGTATCAAAGCTTACACTCGACTTTACTGAGTGAGATCCAAGGAAGAGTGGTCATTATGGAAGGACACTTGAGTCAATACCGTCCCCCGGTTTTGGATGGAACTAACTATCCCATCTGGAAAGCTAAGATGCGTATCTTCATCAAAGCAATTGATGAACGAGCATGGCTTAGCATTATTATTCCATGGTCCCCTCCTAAGGTTGAAATGAAAAATAAAGAAGAAGAGGGTGAAACTTCCGAAAAGGTGTATAAAATTAAACCTGAGGAAGAATGGACCACTGATGAGGTCACTAGTGCTAACTACAATTCCAAGGCTCTTGGTGCTATTTCAAGTCATGTGGATGAACACATGTTTAGACTTGTTTTAAATCAAAATATAGCAAAGAAAGCCTGGGATATATTGCAAGCTCACTGTGAGGGTTATGACAGTGTCAAAGCCACTAGGTTGAGAATTCTCATGACCAAGTTTGAAAACTTGAGGATGAATGAGTCTGAGGACATAAAAAGTTATTCTGCTAGAATAAGAGAAATTTCAAATGAATGTCTCTCACTTGGTGAGCCTATTTCAAATGCTAGACTAGTATGCAAAATGTTAAGGACTGTCACTGATAAGTTCAACATTAAAATAGCTGCTATTGAAGAAGCAAATGACACTGCAACCATGGCTTTAGATACTCTTGTGGGTAAGCTAACCATGTTTGAATTAAACATTTCTATTCAAGCAACAACATAAAAATTTGAAAGTGTTGCTCTTGCTTCGCTCTCTCTAAGGCATCCTCAATTCCAAAAGAGATTGAGGAAATCTCAAATGAAATCGATATTTCTAATTTGGAAAACGAAGATGTTGCTCTTTTAACAAAAAAATTTACTTCGTTTCTTAAAAATAAAAGAGACAACAAATTTCCTTCTAAGAAACCAACTAATTTTGATAAATCAAAAGAGGATAATGAGAGTACTTTCAAGAAACCCACTAGTTTTTCTAAAAATAGATCTGAAACAGTTCGGTGTAGAGGCACTGTAAAGGGTTTGGGCATTATGCAAATGAATGTGCCAATACTCTGAAGAAAAAGGGGATGAGCCTAAGTGCGACCCTTAGTGATAGTGAGGACGAAGATGAATCGCTAAACTTAGCAATTATGGAAATCTCGCCTCCAAATCATGAACATCAATCTGATGTAGCTTCAGATGTTATCACATCTACTATCACATCTTCTGAATCTTTTATAAACTGTTATACCTCTTCACTGAAACAGAAGTCTGAAAATGAAGAAGAAGATAATGAAAACTATAACGAGCTACTGGATGCCTATGCTGAACTATATGCCGATTGGGAAAAGCGTGTTGAAAAGATTGCTGTCTTTGAAAAGGTAACTGAAAAACTTTCTACTGAATTATCTAAAGTTAAAGATGAACTGAAAAATGTATCTACTGAAAATGATAATCAAAAAGATTCAATTGCCAAACTTGAGGTTCTGCTCACTAAACGTGACATTGAGCTTGAGAAAACAAAAACCGAACTCACAGAGGCCAAGAAAACTTTTGAAAAGCAGAATACTGGAAAGGCAACTCTTGATGAAATTCTCAAAGTGAGCAAGTTTTCAAAAACAGGTCTTGGTTTTGAATCAAATTTTTTGAGAGAGGGAGAAAGTAGTTCCTCAAAACCTAAAACTTTTTACAACCAAAAATCATCAACCAAAAAGAAAAGATTCGTGTGCCATTACTGCTTCTTACCAGGTCATATAAGTCCTTTCTGTTACAAGAGGATTCGTGATCTGGGTAAAGATGTTCCTCAGATGAGTGAACGAATGCTCTCACATCACAACTCACATCGCCAAAAACCTGGTCAGTTCGTATGGGTTGAAAAGAAAAACATGGAATGCAAAGTAGTGTTTACCTCTCTCAAGAGCAGCATTGCTAGCTCATGGTACTTCGATAGTGGGTGCTCAAGGCACATGACAGGTAATGCCGAATTTCTCACTGATTACGTCACTATCAAAGGTGGGAATGTAAATTATGGGGGAGGAGCACAAGGTAAGATTGTTGGAAAAGGTACTTTATGTGTAAATGACATGCCCAAACTGAAAAATGTCTATCATGTAGAAGGATTGAAAGCTAATTTGATCAGTATAAGTCAACTATGTGATGACAATTTACATGTCAATTTTGACAAACATGAATGTAAAGTGTTTGATAACACTAATAAATGTTTGTTCACCGGAGTAAGGTCTCAAGATAATTGTTACAAATTTGGTGACAACTTATCCTGCCTTAGCTCCAAAACAAATGAACTTGAACTGTGGCATCAAAAATTAGGACATGCTAGCTATAGGAAAATAGAAGAATTAGTTAGGTTTGATGCTGTTAAACACTTGCCCAAGCTCGACTTTAAACAATCTAGTGTGTGTGGTCCTTGTCAGAAGGGGAAGCAAACCAAAGCCTCTCATCCAAAAGTGGACCAAAGTTCCACGTTTGAAATTTTAGAATTAATAAATACTGATCTTATGGGACCAATTGAGGTTGAAAGCTTAGGTAAAAAGAAATATTCATTTGTTTGTGTAGATGATTTTTCTAGGTATACTTGGGTGCTTTATTTAAAAGAAAAGTCTGAAGCACTTGAAGTTTTCAAAGTTTGGTACAAAAAGGTGAAAAATTTATATGGTAAGAAAGTTATCAAAATTAAGTCTGATCATGGAACTGAATATGAGAACACCTTGTTTTCAAAATTTTGTGACTCCAAAGGAATCACCCATGATTTTTCAGCCCCTAAAACACCTCAACAAAATGGGGTTGCAGAAAGAAAAAATCGTACATTACAAGAGATGGCTCGTGTCATGCTTAGTTCTAAAAATATCTCTAAACGATTTTGGGCTGAAGCACTTATCTGCGTGTCACATAGGAAATAGAGTTTATTTGAGGGTTGGATCAACCATGACTCCTTATGAAATCCTCCTTGGTAAAAAACCTACCCTTAAATATTTTCATGTTTTTGGATGCATATGCTATGTTCTAAATGATAGAGATTATCTATCTAAATTTGATTCCAAGAGTGACAAAGCTATTTTTCTTGGATATTCCACAAATAGTCGTGCATATAGGGTTTACAACCTTAGAACTAAAACTGTTATGGAATCAATTAATGTTACATTTGATGATACTGGCCGACCTAAATATAAAATCTCTTGAAGATGATGTCTCGGATTGTATAGAGACAATGCGAGGAAACTCGAGAATCAACCGAACGGATGCAGCAAAATGGATCGAGAAAACATGTGATGCAGTACCGATGCGAGCACATCATCACCTACATCCGAGCAAACAAAATCTGGTTCAGAATCTGAAGATTCTGAATGTGAAGAAGGAAAGTTGGATAGGACTAAAGACATACCCAGCAGAGTGCAAAAGAATCACCCAATATCTCAAGTAGTGGGTGATGTAAACGAAAAAATTAGCACAAGGGAAAAGCCTAGGGTCAACTACCGTGAGTTGGCTGGGCTAAGCTGTGTTGAATCTCAAGTAAACAAGGTTAGTTCATGTTGTTTTGTTTCTAATATTGAACCTAAGAATGTTGTAGAAGCTATGAAAGATGATAATTGGATTATTGATATGCAAGAAGAACTAAATCAATTTGAGAAAAATGAAGTATGGACTTTAGTTCCTAGGCCTATAGGGGGAAATGTAATAGGAACCAAGTGGATCTATAAGAACAAAACTGATGAAAATGGTCAAATTACCAGAAATAAAGCTAGGCTTGTAGCCCAAGGTTACACCCAAGTAGAAGGAATAGATTTTGAAGAAACATTTGCTCCTGTTGCTAGGATAGAGTCAATTAGGCTTTTACTTGCCATTGCTTGCTATTTGGACATAACTCTACATCAAATGGATGTTAAGAGTGCCTTTTTAAATGGTGTCCTAAATGAAGAAGCCTATGTTGAACAACCTAAGGGCTTCACTGATCCCCACTTTCCTGATCATGTTTATAAGCTTAAAAAGACCCTATATGGATTAAAACAAGCCCCTAGAGCTTGGTATGGGAGGCTAACTGAACACCTCATACAAATGGGATTTAAGAGAGGTGAGGTAGATAAAACCTTATTTATTTTAAAAGAAAATGTAGGAATCTTAGTGGCCCAAATTTATGTTGATGACATTGTATTTGGATCATCTTCCAAAGATATGTTAGACTACTTTGTCACAAGTATGACCACCACCTTTGAAATGAGTATGGTTGGTGAATTAACCTACTTTCTAGGACTTCAAATAAAACAAAATAAGGAAGGAATTTTTATCTCTCAAAGTAAATATGCCAAAAACTTGGTTAAAAGTTCTCTCTTGACAATGCCTCTCACTTTAAAACCCCTATGGGATCTTCCCAAAAGTTGTGCAAAGATGAAAATGGTGAGGATGTTGACCCCACCTTATATAGAAGCATGATTGGAAGCTTGTTGTACCTTTCAAAGCAAGTCGTCCGGACATCATGTTTAGTGTTTGCTTGTGTGCTAGATATCAAGCTTGCCCCAAATTATCCCACCTCAAAGCCGTAAAAAGAATCATTAGATATGTAGGTGGAACTATCAATTTAGGGCTAAGCTATACTCGAGAAACCAATACAAATCTGGTAGGATTCGGTGACTACGATTGGGCGTGCAACACCGATGATAGGAAAAGCACAACCGGAGGTTGCTTTTATCTTGGAAACAACTTAGTATCTTGGTATAGTAGAAAACAAAGCGTATCCCTTTCTCTTTGAATCGAATATGTGGTGTTGGGAGTTGTTGTTCTCAACTCCTTTGGATGAATCGAGATGATTAAAGATTATGGTCTTAAAAGTAATATCCTAAGCTGTTTTTGTGATAATCTAAGTGCCATAGAAATATCAAAAAAACTGTTCAACACTCACGTACTAAACATATTGACATTAGACATCATTTTATTCGTGATCTTGTTGAGCAAAAATTATTAGCATGGAATCAATTAGCACCGAAAAACAGGTTGGGTGACATTTTCACCAAAGCCCTTGATTTTCGTGAGATTTTCCACTCTAAGGAAATCTCTGAGTTTGTGTGCAATATAATGATGTGATCCCCCGTGTGATCACATCATAACTAACACCTGTATTCTACAATTCTAACAAAAAAAATGCATTGCATGATTTATCTCAGTGTGGTCACTTGTATTGCATCTTTGGTTTATTTCCTCTCTGAATTGTGAATCCTTCTTAAATAGTAGTCAACAACTGTTGACTCTAAATTTATCTTACTAGATGTCTCTTGGTGGGTGCAAAAACAAAAAAAAAAAATTATAAAATGTCCATATGTTTAGGGGGAGTATAAGTCTGTGGATTTTTTATACATCTATGGTATGTACATTATCTAAAAATAAAATTTTATCTTTATCATCTAAATTCCCAAAGTTGCTAAAGAACTCTTTTACTCCAAGTAGTCCAACCGGCCAAAGGGAATTAGGATTAGCTTAGTTCAAATCCAATTAAAACTCTACAGTGACCTAAGCTTAGTAGGAGTTAATGATGTGCTATCACATCAAATAAATACCAACTCTCTCTTCTAATTAAACCCTCACCGGCCTTAGAAAACAAAACTCAAAACCCTTAGAAATTCCAAAGCCTCGTTCTGTTTACTCCTCTGTCCATGGTGTCTCCGACCAATCCCTCCTCTCCAACTGCCAATCGCTCGCCCCCTCCATCTCCGGTGGCCCCAACCGAAGCCGCAGTGGAACTGTTCGTCGACACCGAAGCTTCCCCTGTATCAATGTCGCTCCCAGGTGCTCAAGACAATGCCATTGATGCTGATAATCCTGGGGATTTGAAGTCTGTGGGTGCAATGGCGAGGTTAGCTAGAGGCCCTAACTGGTCTTTGCAGCAGAGGGGTTTTTCTCCCAACATGGGGGACTATACTCCTAAGGTACGCCCTAACATGGCCGAACCTGATTTCATTGAAGACGATGATGAGGACTTTGATCCCTCTGCTGATCTCAAAAGAAAGAGAGGAAAAGCAAAGGCTAGTGGTTCTGGAAGCTCCTCGGGTAAACCCTTACCTCAGAAGAGAAAGTATGAGAGTGGTTTGACAGTTTATTCAAGTGATTCTGCTGAAGAGGACTCTGAAGAAGAGAATGTTGAGGCTTACAAAGTTGTTTCAAGAAGGTCTCAATCTGTAGAGGTTGAGGAGTTGAAGGAAGCTGAGGATATTATTGAATCTGTTGATCAGGACTTTGGAGATGTCTTCCCCCACATCACTGTGACGCCTGAAGACTTACATGCTAGAAGGATTGCTTTGTCTCAACAGTCCCCTGCTCATGTTACTGCAGATGTTAATGCATCTCCAACCCCATCTCCTCCTGCTAACCCCCAGCTTGTTCCTTCTCGGTCTTCACCAGAAACCGGTATTACGGAATTAATTTCGAGGGTGATGAGGTTGAAGAATATGATGAGGCCGAGCACATCCCCTGCAAGCCCTTTTGGATCTGAAGAAAGGCAAAGGAAAAGTGAGGCAAGCTAAGGCTAAAGCTGCAGGGACTATCTCTGCCCAAGCATCTGACATTGGGTCAGATGATGATGAAGCAGAGGATGAAACTTTTAAGCTTGGGAGAGAAGAGTTAGAAACTGAAAAGAAGGATGCCGCCAAGATGTACTCACATCTGCATCCTCACCAAGAAGGAGCCTAAGAAGGTCTAGTGCCTCTAAAGCTGAATTGCCTAAGCCTAGGCATTCCCCAAGAGCTAAGCCATCCGCAAGAAAGGTAAGCCCCCACTCTCCTGAGAAATATATGTCTAAGTCGGTTAAGGAAAGATTTGGGTTCTTTAGAAAGAAAGGGTTTTTGGTTGAGAGGGTCATTGACAAAACTTTTGAGGATGTTGGCATGAAAAGGTTTCTGGAAGAAAAAGGATTGTTACACTCTGTGTCATATCCCACTTTCTATTACCCTTCACTTGTTAGTGAATTTTATGCTAATCTTGTCCAATCAATCCAAGATCCTAGGTCTGATAGCTTTGAAAGGGTGAATGTTCGTGGTCAAAGTGTTTCTTTCTCTCCTGCTATGATCAACATTTTCCTCCATACTCCCTCTCCTCACATCCTTCCACCCATGGCACCAAAAAATGATATTGCCAACTCTATAACCAATGGACTTGACCCCACATGGCACACACAATTCAAATGTACCATGCTCACCTCCTTGTGTGGTTTCTTATTCAAAATTTCAACCTTCAACTGGAAACCATCTTCCAACAAAAATATTGTTACGCTTCCTCATGCCGACCTAATCTATAGGATTTTCAATGGTCTTGAGTTCAACTTGGGTGAAGTTATTTTTGGTAGTATTGTTCAGTTTGCAGAGAAAGAGCTTCCCTCGGACCTTCCTTTCCCTTGCTTAATTACTGGTTTGTGTTTGAAACAAGGAGTAGAAATTCTCATGACTGATAGGTCTGTGGATAAGATTGAGCCGTTTAACATTCAGGCTGTATTAGATTGTCCTACAAGAACTGTAGATCTTCCTGTAGCCTTCCCAGATGATCCTGTAATTGATGCTCAAGATGTGGATGAAGATGAACCAGTTGATGCTACTCGACGATGTAACGCCGCATCTCCTTCACCACCTGTGGATCTATCAAAGGTAATCACAGATGAAGTCAAGTTTTTGGAGAGATGGATGCTGAATACGAGGGTGCAATTCAAGGAAGTTTCAGCTAGGAGGAACAAATTATTGGCTGCAAAGGATGCGCTTTCTGATCAAAAAGGGGGAGCTAGTTCAAGCCGAGTGTTTCAAGAAGTAAGTCATGATTTTAGGTGGGAATTGCTCGCAGAAACTCAGGAAGAAATGGATGCCAATCCAGAAGTGGAGCAGACCCATGAACTGAATGGGTTATGATATGGGTTATGTCTTAAAAACAATTTTAATTTCTTGCTTTTTTGGGAACAATGGTGATTTGCTTTTGCTTGGTTTGGTTTAGTTTGTTTTAGACATGTTTTTGAACATGGTGGTTTATGGTTTTTATTAGCTAGTTTTTAGGGGGAGCATTCGAGCTCTCCATCTCATATCATGTTTTGAATTATCTTTAGCGTAGTTAATTGTGTTAATATATATTGTGCTTGAGATTTGTTTTTGAACAGAAAGCAACAAAACAGGGGGAGATTGAAAGTGTGATGGCATCACACTTAGCCAAGTCAAAAGGTTGACTTAATTATGTTTTGTTACTTTCTTTATATTTAATATTATGTAAATATTTTATATTTAATTTTTATTATTACTAACCTATCTGACCGAATTCTGTTATGTGTTTAGTATTGTTTTGGTTGTTTTATAGGACTCTCACAAAGGATAAGGATTAGAGATAAAAGAGATTGATGATCAAGCTCAACCTTACCCATTAGACGTGTACTACTTGGTTATAAATACAAGACCCAAGTCAGTATACAAGACACGAAAATATACACTCTGAAAGGCTAAAGAAATATAGACTTGAGAGGAGTGTTTTTATGAGAGAGTTCTCTTTGGTTATTTTAGTTATTCTCTTATTATTTCTTTGTAATCGATTTCAAAAGTGTTTTTAATAAGAGAAGTTTATTGTCTACAGCATATTGCTGTAGATAAGTATTAAATCTGTGTTCATTTCATTTCTGTTTTAATATTCCGCTGCTTTTTACTATTGTGCTAGTGCTGGTGCGATAGCATCAGGACTCACATCAGTCGTCTGTGCACTTCCTAGCCGCTCCATTTCTTTCAGAGTCTTTCCCTTACATGTCGTCGGCGTGATGATGTGAGGAAGAACACGCAGAGAACGAGCTGTGACCTTGAAAATTTTGGCCCATGTAGCATACTGAGAATATTCAAGATCTGGGGTTATAGAAATATGATTCCTGATGTTTGAAACTGTGAGGGCTGGATAAAACGTGGACCTGGAAGTCGACATAGACGGAAAAGAGAAAGAAAGAACGACGGAAGAGCCTAGGTGCAGCGGAATATAGGAAGAAGAAATATCCAGAACTCTTGATACCATAATAGAAGTTTAATCCGTGCCTTTCTCATTATCTACCAAGAGGTTAAATAGTGTTAATACAAATCCTAAGGCAAAATAAACAAGATCCACTAATCTAGAAATGAGATAACTAGAGCGATTTACCATATAATCTCTCAAAATTATCAATTTTACCTTATAACACAAGCAATATATCCCTAACTTAATAAGTACATCCTCCCAGCATTTTATTAAGTTCACCCTCCAATCATTTTACTAAATCCACCATATTTATCAATTTACTTTCTCTCCAACCACCATCAGGTCAACCCTCCCCATCTTCTCCAGTCAACACCTCCGGCGACCATCAACTCCGGCAACTTTTTTTTTTTTTTTTTTCTTTTTTTTTTCGCCGGCGACCTCTCCGGCGACCAAGCAACTGAGAACTTAACTTATCAGTAAGTTCTCCGTTGTCAACTAAACTACTAAAAACACGATTAACCCCGGCGACCAAACAACTGAGAACTTAACTTATCAGTAAGTTCTCGGTTGTCAACTAAACTACTAAGAACAAAACCAACTCCGGCGACCTCTACGGCGACCAAACAACAGAGAACTTAACTTATCAGTAAATTCTCAGTTGTCAACTAAACTAGTAAGAATACGATCAACTTCGGCGACCAAACAACTGAGAACTTAACTTATCAGTAAGTTCTCAGTTGTCAACTAAACTAATAAGAACATGACCAACTCCGGCGATCACCAACTTCGGCGACTAAACAACTGATAACGTATCTTATCAGTTGTCAACTAAACTACTAAAAACACGATCAATTCCGGCGATCACCAACTCCGGCGACCAATCAACTTAGAACTTAACTTATCGGTAAGTTCTCATTTGTCAACTAAACCACCTTCTAAGAAAAGGAAGATTTTATCTACCATATTTGATTTTTGTATCTTTGACAAAATCAAGCCACCCCTTTCCAAAACATGCACTTTCTCATCTTTGATGTTGCTAGTGCAAATCACAAATAAGAAATTCAATGAATGAAATATGAAGTAAAAAATAATTGCTTCAGAGAGGAATGCATTAAAAAATATTTAGTACAAAGTGTTTCATATGCAGACTAGTATAGAGGTTGTTATTATTATTTTTAAGTCAAAATGATCTATCATGTAATGTAATAGGATCATCAACTTCTTTTTCATCTCTGCAACACTGCAAATGTAAAAAAAATAAAAAAAAAAATTACTGTCCTCAAGTCTCTTCATGCAACTAAATAATAGTCTGCTCATTTTTGCTCTCTTCAACCGGCCCATCTGTCCCAGTATTAACCAATGTGTTGGGTCAGGCAAAAATACAAACACTTGAAAGGCATAAATAAAAGGTCTTTCTTAATGCCTACTCCTAATCCACCAGAATCTCAATCACAAACAGAACACATGTAGTATATGAAGAAAACTAAAAAAATGAATAAATTATTGAGTAAATATTATTGTGTAATTTTCTTTCCCATGCAAAGTAAGGCAATACAACAACATTACTTCGCCAGAGAGATAAGGGCGGTGGAGATCCAGATTTGAAATCACCACTTTCTAGTATATTAAGGCGGTGGAGATTCCGATCTGACCGAAATTTCTTGGGAGGCGAATGGTGGGTGGCCGGAGGTATGTAGGGAAGTGGTGGTCGGAGAGTGAGAGATAGAGCTGATCGCCGGAGTAGGAGAGACGGTCGTCGGAATAGAGGGAGATTTTCACCGGAGTAGGGGAGGGGTGGTATGATGTCAGTATGGCTGAGGAAGGCAAGGAAAGGAATAAGGGCACCAAGAATGCCTACACAGGAGAATCATCTAAAGGGGTTACTACCAGGGTTGACCCAGGCAATGGTAAGGGGAAAATCGTACTAGGGCAACTGAAAGAGTCCTCGAAAACTTCATTTCCCTCATTGTTAGACGGAATGAGATCATGAACAAGGTCGATTTGGCTCCCCCCATCCCTATGAACCCCCAAAACAAGTTTTGTTGGGACAACAGCAAATACTGTGTCTATCACAAAGATACCGGCCACAACATGGAAGATTGTTTGAGTCTGAATAGGATTACTCAAAAATGGGCCAATGTGGGCCGTTTAGATCAATTCATGAAGGGAGATCATCCCCCAACAGTGAATCGACCTGCAAGGGCCCTACGTTAGCCAAGGAAACCCAGGCTGACATTTGGGGTGATTGCTGAGGAGACGAGCAAAACGTCCCTTAAACACAATATTTTTCAGCTGAATAAGGCTCCGTATGTTCCACCAAGGAGTTGAGTGCAAGAATATATTATCAGTTTTTATCCTTACGAGCTGGCCACCAGCATGGCAGCAAGAGAGCAGAGTTTGATCATCCCGGGGCTCATTGACAATTGCACGTCGAGTAAGATCTTGGTTGACACGGGGGCGTACAAGGATATACTCTACTATAAAACTTTCCAAGAAATAGGCCTCCTGGATACTCGATTGTTGCCTTACTCAGGTTGATTGGAGGGTTTTACCAACCATAGGGTCGATGCAAAGGGCCCGATCGAGCTCGAGGTAGATGTCGGGTCGCGCCCTCTAAGGACAACAGCTAAGATGACCTTCATCGTCATTGATGTGGTAAGTGACTACCATACGATCTTGGGTATTCCTTGATAGGTCGCTTTAGGGATGATCCCTTCAATCCCCCAATAGAGGGTTAAATTCCCCATCCCTCTTGGGGTTAGGTGTGTGTTGGGAATAGCTAGGGAATATCTTGAACATGTTTTAAGGGACAAGAAGAAAAGGGAGCTCAAGATAGAGACACATGTGGCAAGCTGGAAATTTCTAAGTCAGTGACTATGACCTCAAGATTGGCAACTATCTGATGTGCGGATGAGGAGATGGAAGTGGAACGATATGAGGCAACTTATCCCTCATATGACCAAGTCATGATTGAGGCTACACGTCCCTCAAGTGTTTATGAGCCTACAGCTGATCTAGTTTAGCTAGGTCGATCAAGTGGTCATTGGAGACCTATGTCTCTCGATCGATCAAAAGTCGGGGACCACTGGTGCTGAACATCTTACTACAGATTTGGATGAGATGATTGGGGTAGAGGCACCCCACCTTGTAGTTGAGGAGAGAAGAAGGGTTAGAGAGATCATAATTGAGACTCTACAGTTCAGGGATGGCCCAGAATTAGATCCCGTGGACGAACTAGAAGAGGTGGAAATCAATGCCTCTTATCCCGATCAAATAATCAAGATACGTGGACAGTTGTCACCTGAAGAGAAGGCCGAAATTGTTGCCTTGTTGAAGGAGAGCTTGGATGTTTTTGCTTGGAGGGTTGAGGACATGAAGGGAATCAAAGAATATGTCGCCGTGCAAAATCTTGAAGTAAATCCCACTATCAAATTCAAAAGCCAAAGGTTAAGGATATTTGCTCTTGACAAAGAGGTCACCATCAAACAAGAGGTCGACAAGTTGCTCAACGCGAGCATAATCAAAGAGGAGACTTACACTACTTGGTTGGTAAATGTGTTGATGGTCAAGAAAGCCAATGGGAAATGGAGAATATGCATTTATTTTACGGACCTGAACTCAGCCTGCCCAAAGGACAATTATTCGTTGCCCTGTACTGACAATCTGGTCGATTCTATTGCCGGACATACCACTCTAAGTTTTTTAGAAGCATATTCGGGTTATCATCAAATAAAAATGTATGAGGAAGATATTGAAAAGACTGTATTCCAGGCAGCGGGGGGAGTATACTACTATACAAAGATGCCATTCGGGCTGAAGAATGCTGGGGCTACCTACCAAAGAATGATCAACAAAGTATTTGTTAGCCAAATTGGCCGAAACATGGAGGCTTACATCGATGATATGGTTATCAAAACCAATTCAGGGCGTCATGTAACTAACCTAAAGGAAACGTTCACCAATTAACTAGCAAACAACATGAAGTTGAACCTGAGCAAGTGTGTGTTTGGGGTGGTAGCAGGAAAGTTTTTGGGTTTCATGGTATCACAGAGAGGTATTGAATCCAATCGTGAGAAGAATAAGGCTTTGGTCGAAATGCAGGAGCCCACCTGCATCAAGGAGGTTTAGCGTTTGAATGGTCGAGTAGCGGCACTGAGTCGCTTCATACCCAAGTCGACCAGAGATCTCTCCCGTTCTTCAAGACTCTAAGGGGGACGAAAGCCTTTGAGTGGACAGCCGAATGCTCATCGTCCTTTCAACAACTCAAGAATTATCTCGCTTCTCCCCTACTCCTTAGTAGTGCAGTTCAAGGAGAAAATTTGTATGTGTACTTATCAGTCGGCGACCATTCAGTTGCAGCGGTGTTAATTCGAGAGAAAAATGGCACTCAAAAGCCATTTTATTACGTGAGCAAGGCTCTGTCAGATGTGGAAAATAGCATATGCTTTAGTGGTTTCTGAGAGGAAACTGAGGGCTTACTTCTCCGCCAATCCTATAATCGTGCTCACAAATTCACCTTTGAAGAAGATATTGCATAAGCCGGAAAGTTCATGTCGACTAATCAATTAGGCAATCGAGCTAACATAGTTTGAAATTGAGTATCGACCTCGAAAAGCACTCCAGGCACTACCTTTGACCGATTTCTTAGTTGAGTTATCCTTCACCAGTAAAGACGACCCAGAGGCACCCAAACAGAAGGCTTCCAAGGGAAAAGAATTGTCAAGTTATTAAGAGGACAGTTTTCCCATAGACTGTTAGAAAGTATATTCAGATGGGTCCGCGACCAAGAAGGTTAGTGGAGCCGGAATTGTTTTGATCGAGCCCGAAAGCGAAAAGGTGTTCGAGGAAACATTGAGGTTCAAGTTTCAAGCCTCGAACAACCAGGTCGAGTATGAAGCTCTGATAGCAGCCATTGAATATGCCAAATGTTTTGGAGTAACCAAGATAGTGGCCTATTGTGATTCTCAGTTGATCGTTCATCAAGCCAGAGGCGAGTACGAGGTGCTCAAACCAATCATGGTCAAGTATTGCGGGCTAGTCAAGAAACTGGTCCATGACTTGGAGTTTTGGGAAATTCAGAGGGTTGGCCTTGAAGACAATGACTTAGCCGGTCTACTTTCAAAGCTAGCTACGTTAGAGGAAGAACACAACCAACCTATCTCTTATTAGAACAACCAACATACGAGCGAGTTTAGGTCGTATGATTGGAATATAGTGGTAAGTGCTGGATTAACGAGATCAAGGATTACATCGAAATGGGCAAGTTGCTAGAGGACGAACAAAAAGCTTGGGTGAGCAAGAAGAAATCTCGTAGGTTTACTATTTACGTGGAAGTCTTATTCTGAAGTTCCTTTATTAAACCGCTCTAAAGGTGTGTCCATCCTTAAGAAGTCCCAAACCTTTGGTTCGAGATACATAGTGGTGTATGTGGTGGACACCCGGGGCCAGAACTTTGGCGGACAAGATAATAACTTTGGGGTATTATTGGCCACACTCAAGGGAGGATTCTCATGAGTTCATTCAGAAGTGTGACAAGTGCCAAAAGTATGTCGATCTACCTAAACTGGCAACCACCAAACAAATTCATGTGATCTCCAGTTGGTCGTTCAACATGTGGGGAGTGGATTTGATTGGACCCTTCCCTCCCGCCCGTGGAAACTGTAAGCATGTCATTGTGGCAATATATTACTTCACAAAATGGATAGAAGCAAAATCGTTGGCTAAAATAACTGAGGAAAACACCATCAACTTCATCCATGATTACACTTGGTGTCAGTCTAACAATGGGCTTAGTTTTCAACAGCCTTTGAGACAAAGATGAACAAATTGGAAGTCAAAAATTGGAAATCTTCAGTCGCTTATCCCAAGTGAAACGGACGAGCAAAAGTGGCCAACAAGTTGGTTTTGTCGACTCTGAATAAGAATTTAGACGGACGAGCTGGAAGATGGTTGGACAAACTCCCACTTGCTCTTTGAGAAGTCTGCACAACCACCCGAAGGCCTACAGGGGAAACCCCATTTGCTCTTACTTATGGGTCAGAGGTCATGGCACCAAACTCAGAATGACTCTAACAGGTTGATTGACCTAGATTTACTTGATGAAAGGTGAATGACTGCCCAGCTCGGAATGGTTAACTACAAACAGAAAACCAAGGGGTATCACAACAGAAAGGTCAAGAAGAGGTCCTTAAAGGCTGGAGACTATGTCCTAAGGAAGATTGAAGTGACGGGGGCATAAGGCCAAGCAAAACAAATTGTCTCCTAATTGGGAAGGTCCATACATTATCATAAAGGTAGTTAAGTAAGGGACCTACATGATTGACAACCCAAGGGAAGCGAACTGAAACATCCTTGGCATGCTAGTCATTTGACTAAGTATTATTTTTGAAAGCATTATTATGTCGATGTAAAAGTTGATAAATTTTTTTATGTAATAAGTTGTGTATTCAATAAAATGAGTCTGCTCTCTGAAAGTTCTACCAAAAATGTTTTCTTGTACTTCCCCAGTGTTAGTTTGGATCTGAATTTTAGTCGATCTTGATGTGTTAAACAGATTCGACTAAAGCCTTAGTCAATCTCGTTCCTTAAACAGGTCTGAACAAAGTTTTAGTCGATCTCGTTCTCCTACTAGTCCGACAATAAAGTAAAAATACTTTGTCAAACAAAAGTTGGATAAAATCTACTACCATTCAAAAGTTGATATCCCAAAAGTGGACCAAGACCAACTAGTCACAAAAGGTAAGTATTAAGATGCCTCCCAAACCGGGGTAAGGCATAACGATCAAATAAAAGCATAAAAATTGTTGAGAGCTTGTTCATTACAGAGAAACTAAAAAACTTATACTACTTTTGTTGTTGCTGCTACTCCACATCCTCAAAAACCTGATCTTGAGTGACCTCCTCCTCCTCTGCTTCGTCGACCTCCATGAGCTCTTGGAAAATTGTATTGAAGTTCCTTGGCTTGACAGCTGGAGCGACCCAGGGCTCAAGCCTATCTTTGCATCCTGCTTAGCTATAACGGCCAAGTCATTGGAGTTGAAAGGGACTAACGAGTGGCCAGTGTTAGCTAAGTCGTCATAACGATCCTCACTATCCCATTGAGCCTGTTTATCAACACTCAAGTCGACAGTCAGATCCACTATAGCCCGACGAGCCATGTGTTGGCGCCCTACATCAAAGAAGTCATGAGGTCAAGACAAGGTGATGTTGTAGCACTCATTACTTGCTTTAAATTTCTCCACTGCAGCTCTTTCCCTTGCCTGGGCCTCCTCTTCCCATTTGACCCGAGCATCTTTGTGGTCTTCATCCAGTTTTAGCATCCAACTGTTACAGTCTTGAACTAGCTTAGAAAGTTGCTCGATCTGACCCTCCAACTTGATCTTGTCATGCTTAGCTTGGGCGGCCTCATTTTCCAAAGCGACCTTAGTTGGAGTCCAGGAGTCGAACTGTTCTTGCAGAGGTGCTAGCTGCTCCTTGGCCACTTTCAACGCTCGATGGCCTCATCTCTCTCCTTCTCCGTGCTGAAGTGAGCCATTTGAAGAGCCGACCACTAGGAATCGTCATTGAGCTTTTTCTTCAACTCCTCTTCCTCTCTCACCTTCCTGGCATAGTTTGCTCGGAAAATCTTCTCCTTTTTAAGGGCCGCTCTCCAATCATACTTAGCTTGCTCGACCAGGGCCAGAGACTGCAAAATAAAGTTAAGTTGATCAAAATAAAGAGCTGGAAATGAAAGGAAAATTTGAGAAAGGTGTTAAGTGTTACCTCGAAGGCAATCAGACTGGAGCGGTCACTAAACTCTTCAGGAGTTAGCCCTCCCTGTCAAAAGAGACGAGCAAGTCCCTATCGGTTGCTTGCCTAATGATTACCTGACCCAGTCCCAGCTCGGAATACTGGTGGGATAACGAGTTTACCTCGGAGAGGGGATGGACATCGCTCAGCTTTCCACCAAGGTTTATACCTCCTCGACATTCCTGGTGGGAGGAGCTTGAATGGTAGGGGGATGGAGATAGAACCCGCCGGCCTAGAAGTACCACTCCATCAACAACCACTTCAACCTGGGACCTTTTTCTGGTCCGGTTAAGGGTTAGGGTACCCTCAGTATCATTGTGCCCCTCCTACTCGGGCTTCAAATCAACTATGATGGCTTGGCGCTCCTGACCAGTTATCCTCTCAACATGCAAGTTAGAGCTCGACCTTTTCTTCACCTGCATGTCTGCTCACTCTTTCGACCTAGGAGCCTCCACTTGTGCTTCCTGCTCAATGGGTTGAACAGATTCAGTACCGTCAATCGGAACCATCCCCACTCCTTATTTTGGGAGCAAAAGTTGTTCCTCACAGTGGCCTCAATTTACCTGCTTGCTCGAGCATTCCCATGGCCAAGACTCTTACGACTTATACGACGATCTCCTAAATCAACGATGTGATCCATCTGGGATTCTTGAGCTGGGGTAAGAACTGCACATACCAAAAGAAAGAGGGCCAGTATAAGAAGGACAAGCAAAAACTTAAGCAAAAGGAAAAACAGTAGAGAGAAAGTACATAACCGCTATAGTGAAACAAATTTTTGCAGTGGCCTGGAGTCCTTTTAAAAAAATGGCACTGAGTCTCAAATCGATATCTCTCGTGGATAACACAATTTGGATACCTAATGCTCCTTGTTATTGGAACCAAAGGAGTCACCCCTCCATCATCCCCCATCATCATCCCAACTTGGATGTAATAGTCCTTGCTTGACTATAAGGTTTCCCAATTAAGTGTGCTCCTGCGAGTAACAACTGTCAGTCTGCGTGTTAGCACATCGCTCCAATCCGGGACCAAATATTCCTCATCTTTCATGGGCTCAAGGTCCACTTTTGGTAGTGGGAACTCCCAACTTTCCTACTCTCCACTAGAATCAGGTGGTTGTTCCAGCCCGAAACCTTGTCGAGAAAATTGGAGAAGAGTTTAGGGACCTTAGCTTTTGCAAGGGTGGTGATCCCCCAGGTCGTATCGTTGACCACCACCTTAAAAATTCTAAAAGCACACATACAAGGCTCGTACCCAACGAACCAGCATACCATTGCGAAAGCGACCAACACCCTAACCGCATTGGCTTCGAGCTGCATTGGGACAACGGCTATACACTCGAGAAACTCACAAATGGAAGGATCTAAGGGGAGCCTCAACCCTACCTCAAATTGGGCATAGTAGAAGTCCACCCTGCTTGAACTAAGAGCCCAATGTGACCACGACTGGGCTTTCCTCTTTTTCTCGATGTAGTGGGTCAGCTGGAAGTCCTCCCTGGACACCTCGAAGTGCTCATGAAGGATTCTAATACGAGACTCAGCCGACTTTCTGCCGACCTGGGCCTGAGGGCCACGTAACCCCGTTCATTTTGACAAGCGACCACCGTGGAGCAAAACCTATCCACAATTCTCCCTGAGGATGAGCTCGAAGCCTCGCTCTGGCTAGTCTTATCTTGTTGATCGTTATTCGCCATTTCTACAAAAGACAAAGAAATAGGGGAATCAGTCCTAGATGAAGAGAGATCCGAACTAGCTAAGGGCGACCTAGATTCCCTTGAGAAAGCAAACTTGTGGCGAGGAAACAGAGGCTTATTTGACTTGATGTAAAAGATGATAAGATGGTGAATGAACGCTCGCCGAAAATACATAATAATTTTTAATGAAAATTTTTGATTTTTGGGAGTCGCCACGCCGTTTTTAAAGGAAAACATTGAAAAACCTATTTTGTAAAGAGACTCTGAGTTCGGGGGTCTGGTTACGTGTTTGGGAAGAACTTGAGAGTTCACCCAACACGCCTCTTTCGAGACTTTCAATCAACATTGGACAATTATAGACATTCAAAGTGTGTGTGCAATATGTGTCGACAAGTAAGGCATGCAAATTTGGAATTTCATTGATGGTATAGAGACTGGATAAAACTTGTGAGCCATGATAGGGGGCCACACCCTTTACATATGATGATTTTCATCACAAGACAGAAGGCTGAGACAATCTGCTCAGGAAGCTCTGATGTCGTCCGACACAGGACTTCCCATGAAGAGGATGTCGGACTATAGAAGGCCTCATGGTCAGATTGTCTCTTACAAAGACAAGGCTATTCTGGAACTGAAACAATATTATTTCACCCAAGGAAGACACTATTTAGTGGTCTAAGTTCAGTTTGGGGTTGCTAGGAGTAAGCAAAGTCATGATTGACTTTTAATGATACGAATTTCATATGACATAGAGCATCCGAAGTTGTCTATGTCACATGGCAAACCGCCTCCATCAATAGATCGTGCCCAAAAAGACCTTAGACACTCCAAATAGTGGCTAATGGACCAAAGTTACTTAGGCAAACTTTGAGTTACAAAGGAGGGTCAATCTTGACAGATCTGAAGTCCAAGAAAAGCTTCATAGACTTCTGGGAACTCTATGTCGTATGACACAGGACCTCTTGAGAGTCCTGTGTCGTCCGACATGAGCAGCCTATTTCAGTTCCCTTCAGTCTGGTTGATTTCCCCTTTGTTCCCAAAGCCAACCAAGTAACTTTATTGACTGTAAGCAGTAAAATAGTAATGTTACATGAGTATTATGGGAGGATCACATGGCTTTAATGGCCAAATGTGATAAATCACATGTTTATGGCCATTTTTATGTAGCCATCACCTCCTAACTCAATGGAAACTAACAAAGATCCAAACTTTAATGGTGCTAATGTCACTAAATGTTCAGATCTGAGGTGGGGAGAAGTGAATATGGAAGATCCACTTCCCCACCACCTTTATCATGCAAAAAAACCCCAATATTTCACATAATATCAAAGCAAGTAAACATGCAAGGTGATATAAGTGTATGGAAGAGTTAATTAAAGAGAGAAAGGGTTTAGTGGCTACCTATTGTAGTCCACAAGGTAAGAACACCAGTAGTATGGTGTTTACCCCTTCAACACACCAACAAAGGGAATCTTTCTTTGGATCTTGGCTTTTAGGGTATGTGTGTGAGGAGGGAGGTAAGTGTGTGTGTATGAGAGAGAGAGAGAGAGAGTCTCTATTTCTGCAGAGTTTCCCCTCTTTTACTGATATCCTCCCAAAACTCTCCAAAAGTCCCCTTAAAATGATCAGCCATGCCTTGTATTTATAGGCAGTCTGATGGGAGGCTCCATGTCGTCCGACAGAGGGAGTTAAACCGCCTTAGTGTCGTCCTATGTTGGACGACAGCGTACAACTTTTTGGCACAGTTGGACCGAATGGATGGCAGGCCCAATGGGTTGAGTGGGCAATTGGATAATTGGACTAAATATTGTATTTTAGCAAATAAATGAGCCCAAAAATCAAGGAAAGTGGACCCAAAACAAGAGTTCGGGTCGGGGTACTCACAGATGGTCGATGAGTTTATTAAAGAGCCAGAAGAGGACAACATGTGGGTCGTCAATAGCTATGTCCCTTATACTCTCACCGTCCGGGAACCTAATCTCACTAAAAAAATAAATTCCACTGTTTCACGATGGCGACACACTCTTATAAGGTTAACTCTCTCCATGTTCCACCTACCCTTTTATAAACCCTAAGGTTTATACAATTATACCCATACCCTGCCCCCATCTCAAAACTCAAAACCCTAGCTATGGCAAAAATTATCAAAGCAAAGAAAAGCTTCACAATCTAAACCTAAAGAATGAAATCGAGGAGTACCTGAAAAGGAAGGATGCTTTAACACCGAGGAGGTAAGTACTGTCACCATAGACGATTTCCTTGCCCTTGCTCTAGCTGGGTTCTTAAGAATATGGAGATGGTAAAGTTTGGAAAGGAATGAAATTGCTCCTTTTATACTTCCTTTTTCCTTAATTGAATTGGAAAGGTTTGGATAACGGTTGAATTATTGTCAAATTATAGACCGAATTAAATGCCCACGCCAGTTCCTAAGGCGAATGTCCAATCGACAGAAACCGTACCATTAAGAGCAGAAATTACGGCGTGTTGAATATAGTTCATCCAACCGTCAAAAGTCAAATGTTGAGAAGCGACTTGCATCTTACAAGTCGAGCTATAAATGTCGCATCCAATCTCCATCGAATATCTATCATAACTTCCTACCCGACAATGAACTAGAAAGTTGGTGCTATTGAAAGGAATAAAAGTGACGGGTCAGGTCCAACGGGCTGGCCCGATGTCCAAGCAAGCCTAAAGGCCCATCAATTGTAGAGGGCCTATCAAGTTGTCATAACTACACGAGCTCATCAAACTAGATTAGTCGACCAAGCTCATTGTCCGACCTTCCTTGTTCCCGACCTATCTTCGTCCGACTCCTGATCTACCCCTTGTATGATCTATGTCTGGCCAAGGCACGAATTCAGGTCGACCTAAACCTATTGGTTGACCTTGGCCAAACTAAACGTTCGTAAACCCACGTCATCATCGGTAACCGCCTGGTACGTTCTCGGATACAATTACGCCTACTATCCTTTCATGATTTTTGGGATTCATCAATATATAATGACAACACTATTAATATCAATCCATACTCAACAAAAAAAGGTAACATCATTTTTGCTATTTGAGATTTACGTTGTTTCAATACGATTTATATAAACTCATACACTTTATCTCATCATCACGCCGGGGGTTTTAGACGGATACCATCCCGGCTAGTCGTTTGTTCGTAGTTTCAGGTCTGGCTGGATTACAATCTACTGCTGTATTAAGGTTGATCCGGACGATTTATGCATAATCATTATTAATAATATTTATATATAACATATATATATTTGATGATAAAATGTAATTTTTTTTGTTTTATATAATATTATAGGTTTTTTATTGTTGTGAAAAGAAAAAAAATGAAAAAAATATATTATCTTTGCATAACGAAATAGTGAGATTTTTTAAAATATTAAGAGAAATGGGGCGGGACGGGGCCTGATTTTGGTTTATTTGGGAGGGACGGGTTCGGGTTTCGGAGTTTTTTATAGGGGCGGGTTTAGGAAATGTCAAACCCGTACCAAACCCACCTAGTTGCCATGCCTATGTATAATGTGAACTAACTAGTACTCAAAAGCCCGTGCCATTGGCACGGGTCAGTATGAAAAGGGAGACAGTATAGAAAGAGAAAGACGTGGGAAAACTGAAATCGCATGCTAACTATATGACGTTTTAAATATAATTTTAACTAACTACTTAACTAAAAATTATCAAAATTTTCAACTATAACAACAACAACAACAACAACAACAACAACAACAAATCTTTAACCCATCCCCCTCCCCCACAGTCCAGTGCAGTAATATGAGATCCTAAATAAAATAAGTAATGTGAGTCACTAAACATTATGTGAGTCACTAAACATTGTTGAGATTGAAGGGCAGTGAGTAGAATTCTTCACTCTTAGTATCAGTCTTAAACGATCTGAACTTATCCCACCAATGCATTCCCCTGTCCTTCCTAGTCGCTGTGTCTTTCTTGTGCAAATCACGTCAAGAAATAGAGCCAATATCCCAGCAACAAAGGGTTCCGACGAGAAGGGAACATTCACCATATCATTGAACTGAAAAGTAAAAATTTTAAGCATTAAGTACTTCTTGCATGAGAAAACAGTGGGAAAGATAAGATTTTATACTCCCTCCGTCCCAAAATCTTGTCAACGTTTCTAAGGAATCTATTTACTTGTTTGTACTTCACTTGCATCATGGTTAAATTGCTCCAAGGGCTATTTCCTTATTTGGAAACACGACATTTATTGTGGGCCGGACTAAAAAGTAAAGTGTGGCATTTATATATTATAGAACGGAGGAAGTAGCTTCTTACCCATCTAGATCTGGTGTGGGCAGGGCCATAGCCTCTGATAGCTGTGTACTCGTTGAAATATTGTGGTATAGATAAGCCCATGAAAAGTTAGAACCCAAGAATAAACTTTGTTCTAAAGCTGTTTAAATTGCAAAATTGAAGGAAACCAAGTCCTGCTGAACCTGTTTGTAAATGAATTAGGAAACGGTTACTAATAAATCGGAATTGGTAGTTTGGAGATAGCTAGCTGCAAGGTTGTTCTAAATACTTACCCACATAGGCGAAGAAAAGACAATATAATGCAGCAATAATGGGTGCGGGAATTGAAGCAAAGACGGCTCCAAATTTTCCTGCATGTGATGGGGTACGTTAAAATATGAACATTTATCAGGAGCAAAATTGTGATATAGATCAAGAGAAAATTTGAATTTTTTTTGGACATTAATTTTGGGACGGAGGTAGTACCAAGTATAGAGAAGAATATCATGAAACCAGCAGATATCTGCACAACCCTTCGGCTACCTACACGCGTCATAGCTAGCAAACCAGCATTCTCACGGTATAAGAAAGAAAAATGGATTCAGATTTATGAGATTTTGTGGGAGATTTGTTTATGTTACGGAAAAGTTTGAAGAAATCTCACATAGATACTGATGAGCCGTTGCCTGTGCCAAATATTCCCGAGAAGAGAATGCCCAATCCCTTTGGATAAAACAGAAAAGTTTCAAGTAATCAACTGGAAAAACTGATCTATTCATGAAAACTCATACTCCCTCTGTCCCTAAATGAATCTCCTTTTCGTAAGAAAATAAATAAAAAAAATTGTCCCTAAATATGAGTGTACAAATAAGAAATTTGTGAGTTTACCTTTAGCTGTATCTTCTATGTCAAATACTTTAAGAGGGAAATTATTTATAAGCTTCTCTGCTCAAGGCCTTCAATATCTTGCAACAATACAACCTAGATAACAAATTATAAAAAAGTGGTAACTATAAAGAAAATTTTAAAACCAAACGCGTACTTGTAGCACTTCCTTAAAAGTCTGCCTTATAGCTTTTGGTACCAGAACATAAAAGTTACTGCACTAAGGCATTTTATAAATCGGTAAATGAGCATTTAATTTGTTACCTCAGGGAGCATCCTATACCATGCAGTGGCTACTGGTGACCATTTCGCATGTGTCTTTCCCATGCCTTTAACAGCAAAGCTTCTAGCTCAATTTCCTACCGTGGAGGAAAAAAAAACCACATTAGAACATTGAATCAATACAATAAGCAGATTTTAAATAATTTTATCTTTATTATTAATATTATTTCTTTTGAGAAGTTTACTTCGGCAATACATGGTCATATCAAAACCTAACGATCCATCTGAATATTAGCTTCCATAATAACATTAATGATGATGACAATGTTTATGATAGATGAATTTGTGAGTTGTATATATCTTTAAATTTCAAAATTAGAGATACGTGAAAAGCTAAGTTCATGTAACCAGCTCAAGCAGCAATTGCCTTATGTACAGAGACTATCCACAAAAGCCATTTGGATTTAAAACAGTGTCTCTCTCTCTCTCTCTCTCTCTCTCTCTCTCTCTCTCTCTCTCTCTCTCTCTCTCAATCTAATAAAGGAACACACTTTTTCTATCATCAAGCAACACATAATGACAGGGGTAAACTCAAAAGAAGCAACGGATGGAGCAATAAAAAATCTTTTAAAAATAATAAACTTGAAGCTTCCTGTAACCATCTTAGATTGTGAATGCTCATAACTACAATGTGCTGGAGGAGAAATCATCGAGTGTGTGACAGAGAGTGTGAGTGTGAGTGTGCCAGACCAATAATATTCAAGTGAATTCCAAAAAGAATGTCATTGAAGTTCATGTAACCAGCTCAAGCAGCAATTGTCATAATTTCTCGTGAATCCCGGTCTTCATCCAACATTCGCAAACCATGGCAACATCCGGCCTTAAAAATCCACATAAGTACCAAAATTGCTATCTCCATCGTTAATTCCGACGTAAGCCTCTGAAAAAATCACCATGCTCAAATATATCATACAATCGCAAGCATATATCCCAAAATTAAAGCATCACTTGTATTCATTAAAGATCGAATGAAAAATGAAAATCTAATTTTGGAGTTAAGGACTATTACCAGTCGAATTAAATACCACTTTTTGCTTCTTTTTATGGGCTCACTTGCCCTCCCTTGACTGTGGTTCCAGCCAGAATAATCTCCCGAAAGAGGAATTGAAGCTGAAATCGGCATCGGCGACAGAGTTACACGACCAGGCTCTTGGCCATCGTACTTCCTCGGTCTCCCCCTTCTTAACGGCGTCGGTATCGACGTCATCGGGATCGCGAGCAGGATCAGACTTGTCCATGGCGGATCGAACCTTGAGCCATGGCTTGAAGGCCATCTCAACAGCTACCCATCCGAAAGCTAGGGCTCCCAATAAAATCGCCGTTGATTTCACCGCCGAAGCCTTACCAATTGAATCGGAGTGCTTTGATTTGGCGGTGAAACGAAGGAAGAGGGCGTCGAATCAGGGCGGAAAAGTAGTTGCGGGCTAACATGTCGCTGTCGCCTGAAGTTATCGTCGAGAGGGGTGTTGAGAGAGAGAGAGAGAGAGAGAGAGAGAGAGACGGATTAGTGTGTGTTTGACTCGAGAGGAGGGGAGGTTAGGCAACAACTGTCGTACGTGAGAGTGGGAAAATAAATAACTGTCAATCAATCTCAATCTCAGCCGTCAAATTCATTTTTCAACTTTTAATCCTGACCACCACTTATACCCAGGCTAAGAGGCAGTTAATACCTCCTTGTATTGTATATTAGATTTTTAAGGGTATACTAAAATTTTTGTCGAGTTTTCATTTAAAAAATTGTACTTTCATAAAATAAAAAAAGGAGTTGGAACCAAAAGGCACACTAATCAAATGGATCCGGGTTTCATTGACGGTTTAAAATAAAATCTCTCTCTCTCTCTCTCAATCTAATAAAGGAACACACTTTTTCTATCATCAAGCAACACATAATGACAGGGGTAAACTCAAAAGAAGCAACGGATGGAGCAATAAAAAATCTTTTAAAAATAATAAACTTGAAGCTTCCTGTAACCATCTTAGATTGTGAATGCTCATAACTACAATGTGCTGGAGGAGAAATCATCGAGTGTGTGACAGAGAGTGTGAGTGTGAGTGTGCCAGACCAATAATATTCAAGTAAATTCCAAAAAGAATGTCATTGAAGTTCATGTAACCAGCTCAAGCAGCAATTGTCATAATTTCTTGTGAATCCCGATCTTCATCCAACATTCGCAAACCATGGCAACATCCGGCCTTAAAAATCCAGATAAGTACCAAAATTGCTATCTCCATCGTTAATTCCGACGTAAGCCTCTGAAAAAATCACCATGCTCAAATATATCATACAATCGCAAGCATATATCCCAAAATTAAAGCATCACTTGTATTTATTAAAGATCGAAAGTTAAGGACTATTACCAGTCGAATTAAATACCACTTTTTGCTTCTTTTTATGGGCTCACTTGCCCTCCCTTGACTGTGGTTTCAGCCAGAATAATCTCCCGAAAGAGGAATTGAAGCTGAAATCGGCATCGGCGACAGAGTTACACGACCAGGCTCTTGGCCATCGTACTTCCTCGGTCTCCCCCTTCTTAACGGCGTCGGTATCGACGTCATCGGGATCGCGAGCAGGATCAGACTTGTCCATGGCGGATCGAACCTTGAGCCATGGCTTGAAGGCCATCTCAACAGCTACCCATCCGAAAGCTAGGGCTCCCAATAAAATCGCCGTTGATTTCACCGCCGAAGCCTAATTACCAATTGAATCGAAGTGCTTTGATTTGGCGGTGCAACGAAGGGAGAGGGCGTCGAATCAGGGCGGAAAAGTAGTTGCCGGCTAACATGTCGCTGTCGCCTGAAGTTGCCGTCGAGAGGGTGTTGAGAGAGAGAGAGAGAGAGACAGAGAGAGAGACGGATTAGTGTGTGTTTGACTGAAAGGAGAGGGGAGGTTAGGCAACAACTGTCGTACGTGAGAGTGGGAAAATAAATAACTGTCAATCAATCTCAATCTCAGCCGTCAAATTCATTTTTCAACTTTTAATCCTGACCACCACTTATACCCAGGCTAAGAGGCAGTTAATACCTCCTTGTATTGTATATTAGATTTTTAAGGGTATACTAAAATTTTTGTCGAGTTTTCATTTAAAAAATTGTACTTTCATAAAATAAAAAAGGAGTTGGAACCAAAAGGCACACTAATCAAATGGATCCGGGTTTCATTGACGGTTTAAAATAAAATATCTCTCTCTCTCTCTCTCTCAATCTAATAAAGGAACACACTTTTTCTATCATCAAGCAACACATAATGACAGGGGTAAACTCAAAAGAAGCAACGGATGGAGCAATAAAAAATCTTTTAAAAATAATAAACTTGAAGCTTCCTGTAGCCATCTTAGATTGTGAATGCTCATAACTACAATGTGCTGGAGGAGAAATCATCGAGTGTGTGACAGAGAGTGTGAGTGTGAGTGTGCCAGACCAATAATATTCAAGTGAATTCCAAAAAGAATGTCATTGAAGTTCATGTAACCAAATTTCAAGCAAAGAATTGTCATAATTTCTCGTGAATCCCGATCTTCATCCAACATTCGCAAACCATGGCAACATCCGGCCTTAAAAATCCACATAAGTACCAAAATTGCTATCTCCATCGTTAATTCCGACGTAAGCCTCTGAAAAAATCACCATGCTCAAATATATCATACAATCGCAAGCATATATCCCAAAATTAAAGCATCACTTGTATTCATTAAAGATCGAATGAAAAATGAAAATCTAATTTTGGAGTTAAGGACTATTACCAGTCGAATTAAATACCACTTTTTGCTTCTTTTTATGGGCTCACTTGCCCTCCCTTGACTGTGGTTCCAGCCAGAATAATCTCCCAAAAGAGGAATTGAAGCTGAAATCGGCATCGGCGACAGAGTTACACGACCAGGCCCTTGGCCATCGTACTTCCTCGGCCTCCCCCTTCTTAACGGCATCGGTATCGACGTCATCGGGATCGCGAGCAGGATCAGACTTGTCCATGGCGGATCGAACCTTGAGCCATGGCCTGAAGGCCATCTCAACAGCTACCCATCCGAAAGCTAGGGCTCCCAATAAAATCGCCGTTGATTTCACTGCCGAAGCCTAATTACCAATTGAATCGAAGTGCTTTGATTTGGCGATGCAACGAAGGGAGAGGGCGTCGAATCAGGGCGGAAAAGTAGTTGCCGGCTAACATGTCGCTGTCGCCTGAAGTTGCCGTCGAGAGGGGTGTTGAAGAGAGAGAGAGAGAGAGAGAGAGAGAGAGAGAGAGACGGATTAGTGTGTGTTTGACTGAGAGGAGAGGGGAGGTTAGGCAACAACTGTCGTACGTGAGAGTGGAAAAATAAATAACGGTCAATCAATCTCAATCTCAGCCGTCAAATTCATTTTTCAACTTTTAATCCTGACCACCACTTATACCCAGGCTAAGAGGCAGTTAATACCTCCTTGTATTGTATATTAGATTTTTAAGGGTATACTAAAATTTTTGTCGAGTTTTCATTTAAAAAATTGTACTTTCATAAAATAAAAAAAGGAGTTGGAACCAAAAGGCACACTAATCAAATGGATCCGGGTTTCATTGACGGTTTAAAATAAAATCTCTCTCTCTCTCAATTTAATAAAGGAACACACTTTTTCTATCATCAAGCAACACATAAAGACAGGGGTAAACTCAAAAGAAGCAACGGATGGAGCAATAAAAAATCTTTTTAAAATAATAAACTTGAAGCTTCCTGTAACCATCTTAGATTGTGAATGCTCATAACTACAATGAGCTGGAGGAGAAATCATCGAGTGTGTGACAGAGAGTGTGAGTGTGAGTGTGCCAGACCAATAATATTCAAGTGAATTCCAAAAAGAATGTCATTGAAGTTCATGTAACCAGCTCAAGCAGCAATTGTCATAATTTCTTGTGAATCCCGGTCTTCATCCAACATTCGCAAACCATGGCAACATCCGGCCTTAAAAATCCACATAAGTACCAAAATTGTTAACTCCATCGTTAATTCCGACGTAAGCCTCTGAAAAAATCACCATGCTCAAATATATCATACAATCGCAAGCATATATCCCAAAATTAAAGCATCACTTGTATTTATTAAATATCGAAAGTTAAGGACTATTACCAGTCGAATTAAATACCACTTTTTGCTTCTTTTTATGGGCTCACTTGCCCTCCCTTGACTGTGGTTCCAGCCAGAATAATCTCCCGAAAGAGGAATTGAAGTTGAAATCGGCATCGGCGACAGAGTTACACGACCAGGCCCTTGGCCATCGTACTTCCTCGGCCTCCCCCTTCTTAACGGCGTCGGTATCGACGTCATCGGGATCGCGAGCAGGATCAGACTTGTCCATGGCGGATCAAACCTTGAGCCATGGCTTGAAGGCCATCTCAACAGCTACCCATCCGAAAGCTAGGGCTCCCAATAAAATCGCCGTTGATTTCACCGCCGAAGCCTAATTACCAATTGAATCGAAGTGCTTTGATTTGGCGGTGCAACGAAGGGAGAGGGCGTCGAATCAGGGCGGAAAAGTAGTTGTCGGCTAACATGTCGCTGTCGCCTGAAGTTGCCGTCGAGAGGGGTGTTGAAGAGAGAGAGAGAGAGAGAGAGAGAGAGAGAGAGAGACGGATTAGTGTGTGTTTGACTGAAAGGAGAGGGGAGGTTAGGCAACAACTGTCGTACGTGAGAGTGGGAAAATAAATAACTGTCAATCAATCTCAATCTCAGCCATCAAATTCATTTTTCAACTTTTAATCCTGACCACCACTTATACCCAGGCTAAGAGGCAGTTAATACCTCCTTGTATTGTATATTAGATTTTTAAGGGTATACTAAAATTTTTGTCGAGTTTTCATTTAAAAAATTGTACTTTCATAAAATAAAAAAAGGAGTTGGAACCAAAAGGCACACTAATCAAATGGATCCGGGTTTCATTGACGGTTTAAAATAAAATATCTCTCTCTCTCTCTCAATCTAATAAAGGAACACACTTTTTCTATCATCAAGCAACACATAATGACAGGGGTAAACTAAAAAGAAGCAACTGATGGAGCAATAAAAAATCTTTTAAAAATAATAAACTTGAAGCTTCCTGTAGCCATCTTAGATTGTGAATGCTCATAACTACAATGTGCTGGAGGAGAAATCATCGAGTGTGTGACAGAGAGTGTGAGTGTGAGTGTGCCAGACCAATAATATTCAAGTGAATTCCAAAAAGAATGTCATTGAAGTTCATGTAACCAGCTCAAGCAGCAATTGTCATAATTTCTCGTGAATCCCGGTCTTCATCCAACATTCGCAAACCATGGCAACATCCGGCCTTAAAAATCCACATAAGTACCAAAATTGCTATCTCCATCGTTAATTCCGACGTAAGCCTCTGAAAAAATCACCATGCTCAAATATATCATACAATCGCAAGCATATATCCCAAAATTAAAGCATCACTTGTATTCATTAAAGATCGAATGAAAAATGAAAATCTAATTTTGGAGTTAAGGACTATTACCAGTCGAATTAAATACCACTTTTTGCTTCTTTTTATGGGCTCACTTGCCCTCCCTTGACTGTGGTTCCAGCCAGAATAATCTCCCAAAAGAGGAATTGAAGCTGAAATCGGCATCGGCGACAGAGTTACACGACCAGGCCCTTGGCCATCGTACTTCCTCTGCCTCCCCCTTCTTAACGGCATCGGTATCGACGTCATCGGGATCGCGAGCAGGATCAGACTTGTCCATGGCGGATCGAACCTTGAGCCATGGCTTGAAGGCCATCTCAACAGCTACCCATCCGAAAGCTAGGGCTCCCAATAAAATCGCCGTTGATTTCACCGCCGAAGCCTTACCAATTGAATCGGAGTGCTTTGATTTGGCAGTGCAACGAAGGGAGAGGGCGTCGAATCAGGGCGGAAAAGTAGTTGCGGGCTAACATGTCGCTGTCGCCTGAAGTTGTCGTCGAGAGGGGTGTTGAAGAGAGAGAGAGAGAGAGAGAGAGAGAGAGAGACGGATTAGTGTGTGTTTGACTGAGAGGAGAGGGGAGGTTAGGCAACAACTGTCGTACGTGAGAGTGGGAAAATAAATAACTGTCAATCAATCTCAATCTCAGCCGTCAAATTCATTTTTCAACTTTTAATCCTGACCACCACTTATACCCAGGCTAAGAGGCAGTTAATACCTCCTTGTATTGTATATTAGATTTTTAAGGGTATACTAAAATTTTTGTCGAGTTTTCGTTTAAAAAATTGTACTTTCATAAAATAAAAAAAGGAGTTGGAACCAAAAGGCACACTAATCAAATGGATCCGGGTTTCATTGACGGTTTAAAATAAAATATCTCTCTCTCTCTGTCTCTCAATCTAATAAAGGAACACACTTTTTCTATCATCAAGCAACACATAATGACAGGGGTAAACTCAAAAGAAGCAACGGATGGAGCAATAAAAAATCTTTTAAAAATAATAAACTTGAAGCTTCCTGTAACCATCTTAGATTGTGAAATGCTCATAACTACAATGTGCTGGAGGAGAAATCATCGAGTGTGTGACAGAGAGTGTGAGTGTGAGTGTGCCAGACCAATAATATTCAAGTGAATTCCAAAAAGAATGTCATTGAAGTTCATGTAACCAAATTTCAAGCGGCAATTGTCATAATTTCTCGTGAATCCCGGTCTTCATCCAACATTCGCAAACCATGGCAACATCCGGCCTTAAAAATCCACATAAGTACCAAAATTGCTATCTCCATCGTTAATTCCGACGTAAGCCTCTGAAAAAATCACCATGCTCAAATATATCATACAATCGCAAGCATATATCCCAAAATTAAAGCATCACTTGTATTCATTAAAGATCGAATGAAAAATGAAAATCTAATTTTGGAGTTAAGGACTATTACCAGTCGAATTAAATACCACTTTTTGCTTCTTTTTATGGGCTCACTTGCCCTCCCTTGACTGTGGTTCCAGCCAGAATAATCTCCCGAAAGAGGAATTGAAGCTGAAATCGGCATCGGCGACAGAGTTACACGACCAGGCTCTTGGCCATCGTACTTCCTCGGCCTCCCCCTTCTTAACGGCGTCGGTATCGACGTCATCGGGTTCACGAGCAGGATCAGACTTGTCCATGGCGGATCGAACCTTGAGCCATGGCTTGAAGGCCATCTCAACAGCTACCCATCCGGAAGCTAGGGCTCCCAATAAAATCGCCGTTGATTTCACCGCCGAAGCCTTACCAATTGAATCGGAGTGCTTTGATTTGGCAGTGCAACGAAGGGAGAGGGCGTCGAATCAGGGCGGAAAAGTAGTTGCTGGCTAACATGTCGCTGTCGCCTGAAGTTGTCATCGAGAGGGGTGTTGAAGAGAGAGCGAGAGAGAGAGAGACGGATTAGTGTGTGTTTGACTGAGAGGAGAGGGGAGGTTAGGCAACAACTGTCGTACGTGAGAGTGGGAAAATAAATAACTGTCAATCAATCTCAATCTCAGCCGTCAAATTCATTTTTCAACTTTTAATCCTGACCACCACTTATACCCAGGCTAAGAGGTAGTTAATACCTCCTTGTATTGTATATTATATTTTTAAGGGTATACTAAAATTTTTGTCGAGTTTTCATTTAAAAAATTGTACTTTCATAAAATAAAAAAAGGAGTTGGAACCAAAAGGCACACTAATCAAATGGATCCGGGTTTCATTGACGGTTTAAAATAAAATCTCTCTCTCTCTCTCTCTCTCTCTCAATTTAATAAAGGAACACACTTTTTCTATCATCAAGCAACACATAATGACAGGGGTAAACTCAAAAGAAGCAACGGATGGAGCAATAAAAAATCTTTTAAAAATAATAAACTTGAAGCTTCCTGTAACCATCTTAGATTGTGAATGCTCATAACTACAATGTGCTGGAGGAGAAATCATCGAGTGTGTGACAGAGAGTGTGAGTGTGAGTGTGCCAGACCAATAATATTCAAGTGAATTCCAAAAAGAATGTCATTGAAGTTCATGTAACCAGCTCAAGCAGCAATTGTCATAATTTCTTGTGAATCCCGGTCTTCATCCAACATTCGCAAACCATAGCAACATCCGGCCTTAAAAATCCACATAGGTACCAAAATTGCTATCTCCATCGTTAATTCCGACGTAAGCCTCTAAAAAAATCACCATGCTCAAATATATCATACAATCGCAAGCATATATCCCAAAATTAAAGCATCACTTGTATTTATTAAAGATCGAAAGTTAAGGACTATTACCAGTCGAATTAAATACCACTTTTTGCTTCTTTTATTGGGCTCACTTGCCCTCCCTTGACTGTGGTTCCAGCCAGAATAATCTCCCGAAAGAGGAATTGAAGTTGAAATCGGCATCGGCGACAGAGTTACACGACCAGGCCCTTGGCCATCGTACTTCCTCGGCCTCCCCCTTCTTAACGGCGTCGGTATCGAAGTCATCGGGATCGCGAGCAGGATCAGACTTGTCCATGGCGGATCAAACCTTGAGCCATGGCTTGAAGGCCATCTCAACAGCTACCCATCCGAAAGCTAGGGCTCCCAATAAAATCGCCGTTGATTTCACCGCCGAAGCCTTACCAATTGAATCGGAGTGCTTTGATTTGGCGGTGCAACGAAGGGAGAGGGCATCGAATCAGAGCGGAAAAGTAGTTGCGGGCTAACATGTCGCTGTCGCCTGAAGCTGTCATCGAGAGGGGTGTTGAAGAGAGAGAGAGAGAGAGAGAGAGACGAATTAGTGTGTGTTTGACTGAGAGGAGAGGGGAGGTTAGGCAACAACTGTCGTACGTGAGAGTGGGAAAATAAATAACTGTCAATCAATCTCAATCTCAGCCGTCAAATTCATTTTTCAACTTTTAATCCTGACCACCACTTATACCCAGGCTAAGAGGCAGTTAATACCTCCTTGTATTGTATATTAGATTTTTAAGGGTATACTAAAATTTTTGTCGAGTTTTCATTTAAAAAATTGTACTTTCATAAAATAAAAAAAGGAGTTGGAACCAAAAGGCACACTAATCAAATGGATCCGGGTTTCATTGACGGTTTAAAATAAAATATCTCTCTCTCTGTCTCTCAATCTAATAAAGGAACACACTTTTTCTATCATCAAGCAACACATAATGACAGGGGTAAACTCAAAAGAAGCAACGGATGGAGCAATAAAAAATCTTTTAAAAATAATAAACTTGAAGCTTCCTGTAACCATCTTAGATTGTGAATGCTCATAACTACAATGTGCTGGAGGAGAAATCATCGAGTGTGTGACAGAGAGTGTGAGTGTGAGTGTGCCAGACTAACAATATTCAAGTGCATTCCAAAAAGAATGTCATTGAAGTTCATGTAACCAGCTCAAGCAGCAATTGTCATAATTTCTCGTGAATCCCGGTCTTCATCCAACATTCGCAAACCATGGCAACATCCGGCCTTAAAAATCCACATAAGTACCAAAATTGCTATCTCCATCGTTAATTCCGACGTAAGCCTCTGAAAAAATCACCATGCTCAAATATATCATACAATCGCAAGCATATATCCCAAAATTAAAGCATCACTTGTATTCATTAAAGATCGAATGAAAAATGAAAATCTAATTTTGGAGTTAAGGACTATTACCAGTCGAATTAAATACCACTTTTTGCTTCTTTTTATGGGCTCACTTGCCCTCCCTTGACTGTGGTTCCAGCCAGAATAATCTCCCGAAAGAGGAATTGAAGCTGAAATCGGCATCGGCGACAGAGTTACACGACCAGCCCTTGGCCATCGTACTTCCTCGGCCTCCCCCTTCTTAACGGCGTCGGTATCGACGTCATCGGGATTGCGAGCAGGATCAGACTTGTCCATGGCGGATCGAACCTTGAGCCATGGCTTGAAGGCCATCTCAACAGCTACCCATCCGAAAGCTAGGGCTCCCAATAAAATCGCCGTTGATTTCACCGCCGAAGCCTTACCAATTGAATCGGAGTGCTTTGATTTGGCGGTGCAACGAAGGGAGAGGGCGTCGAATCAGAGCGGAAAAGTAGTTGCGGGCTAACATGTCGCTGTCGCTTGAAGCTGTCGTCGAGAGGGGTGTTGAAAAGAGAGAGAGAGAGGGAGAGAGAGACGGATTAGTGTGTGTTTGACTGAGAGGAGAGGGGAGGTTAGGCAACAACTGTCGTACGTGAGAGTGGGAAAATAAATAACTGTCAATCAATCTCAATCTCGTAGTCAAATTCATTTTTCAACTTTTAATCCTGACCACCACTTATACCCAGGCTAAGAGGCAGTTAATACCTCCTTGTATTGTATATTAGATTTTTAAGGGTATACTAAAATTTTTGTCGAGTTTTCATTTAAAAAATTGTACTTTCATAAAATAAAAAAAGGAGTTGGAACCAAAAGGCACACTAATCAAATGGATCCGGGTTTCATTGACGGTTTAAAATATAACCTCTCTCTCTCTCTCTCTCTCTCAATCTAATAAAGGAACACACTTTTTCTATCATCAAGCAACACATAATGACAGGGGTAAACTCAAAAGAAGCAACGGATGGAGCAATAAAAAATCTTTTAAAAATAATAAACTTGAAGCTTCCTGTAACCATCTTAGATTGTGAATGCTCATAACTACAATGTGCTGGAGGAGAAATCATCGAGTGTGTGACAGAGAGTGTGAGTGTGAGTGTGCCAGACCAATAATATTCAAGTGAATTCCAAAAAGAATGTCATTGAAGTTCATGTAACCAGCTCAAGCAGCAATTGTCATAATTTCTTGTGAATCCCGGTCTTCATCCAACATTCGCAAACCATGGCAACATCCGGCCTTAAAAATCCACATAAGTACCAAAATTGCTATCTCCATCGTTAATTCCGACGTAAGCCTCTGAAAAAATCACCATGCTCAAATATATCATACAATCGCAAGCATATATCCCAAAATTAAAGCATCACTTGTATTTATTAAAGATCGAAAGTTAAGGACTATTACCAGTCGAATTAAATACCACTTTTTGCTTCTTTTTATGGGCTCACTTGCCCTCCCTTGACTGTGGTTCCAGCCAGAATAATCTCCCGAAAGAGGAATTGAAGTTGAAATCGGCATCGGCGACAGAGTTACACGACCAGGCCCTTGGCCATCGTACTTCCTCGGCCTCCCCCTTCTTAACGGGCGTCGGTATCGACGTCATCGGGATCGCGAGCAGGATCAGACTTGTACATGGCGGATCAAACCTTGAGCCATGGCTTGAAGGCCATCTCAACAGCTACCCATCCGAAAGCTAGGGCTCCCAATAAAATCGCCGTTGATTTCACCGCCGAAGCCTAATTACCAATTGAATCGAAGTGATTTGATTTGGCGGTGCAACGAAGGGAGAGGGCGTCGAATCAGGGCGGAAAAGTAGTTGTCGGCTAACATGTCGCTGTCGCCTGAAGTTGTCATCGAGAGGGGTGTTGAAGAGAGAGAGAGAGAGAGAGAGAGATGGATTAGTGTGTGTTTGACTGAGAGGAGAAGGGAGGTTAGGCAACAACTGTCGTACGTGAGAGTGGGAAAATAAATAACTGTCAATCAATCTCAATCTCAGCCGTCAAATTCATTTTTCAACTTTTAATCCTGACCACCACTTATACCCAGGCTAAGAGGCAGTTAATACCTCCTTGTATTGTATATTAGATTTTTAAGGGTATACTAAATTTTTTGTCGAATCTTCATTTAAAAAATTGTACTTTCATAAAATAAAAAAAGGAGTTGGAACCAAAAGGCACTCTAATCAAATGGATCCGGGTTTCATTGACGGTTTAAAATAAAATATCTCTCTCTCTCTCTCTCAATCTAATAAAGGAACACTCTTTTTCTATCATCAAGCAACACATAATGACAGGGGTAAACTCAAAAGAAGCAACGGATGGAGCAATAAAAAATCTTTTAAAAATAATAAACTTGAATCTTCCTGTAACCATCTTAGATTGTGAATGCTCATAACTACAATGTGCTGGAGGAGGAATCATCGAGTGTGTGACAGAGAGTGTGAGTGTGAGTGTGCCAGACCAATAATATTCAAGTGAATTCCAAAAAGAATGTCATTGAAGTTCATGTAACCAAATTTCAAGCAAAGAATTGTCATAATTTCTCGTGAATCCCGGTCTTCATCTAACATTCGCAAACCATGGCAACATCCGGTCTTAAAAATCCACATAAGTACCAAAATTGCTATCTCCATCGTTAATTCCGATGTAAGCCTCTGAAAAAATCACCATGCTCAAATATATCATACAATCGCAAGCATATATCCCAAAATTAAAGCATCACTTGTATTTATTAAAGATCGAATGAAAAATGAAAATCTAATTTTGGAGTTAAGGACTATTACCAGTCGAATTAAATACCACTTTTTGCTTCTTTTTATGGGCTCACTTGCCCTCCCTTGACTGTGGTTCCAGCCAGAATATTCTCCCGAAAGAGGAATTGAAGCTGAAATCGGCATCGGCGACAGAGTTACACGACCAGGCCCTTGGCCATCGTACTTCCTCGGCCTCCCCCTTCTTAACGGCGTCGGTATCGACGTCATCGGGATCGCGAGCAGGATCAGACTTGTCCATGGCGGATCGAACCTTGAGCCATGGCTTGAAGGCCATCTCAACAGCTACCCATCCGAAAGCTAGGGCTCCCAATAAAATTGCCGTTGATTTCACCGCCGAAGCCTTACCAATTGAATCGGAGTGCTTTGATTTGGCGGTGCAACGAAGGGAGAGGGCGTCGAATCATGGCGGAAAAGTAGTTGCCGGCTAACATGTCGCTGTCGCCTGAAGTTGCCGTCGAGAGGGGTGTTGAAGAGAGAGAGAGAGATAGAGAGAGAGAGAGAGAGACGGATTAGTGTGTGTTTGACTGAGAGGAGAGGGGAGGTTAGGCAACAACTGTCGTACGTGAGAGTGGGAAAATAAATAACTGTCAATCAATCTCAATCTCAGTCGTCAAATTCATTTTTCAACTTTTAATCCTGACCACCACTTATACCAGGCTAAGTGACAGTTAATACCTCCTTGTATTGTATATTAGATTTTTAAGGGGGGTAGTACTATATACAAGGCATGGAATTTACAAGGCACGTGCAAATGACCAAAATACCCTCATATATATACTAAAAAAAAATAAAATTCCTTCCCTCCCCCATTTCAAACGTCGTTCTATTCACTCTCTCTCTCTCTCTCTCAAAACGTAAAAAAACCAAGCGCTCTCTTCTCTCTCTCTCACTCGACGAACGCCGCCGATCACCACCGCCGGTAAAATGAAGACAAACCTCCCTAAAATCGGTGGAAAGTCCGCCTCTTCTCCCTCCGCACCAAAAGTAATTCTTTTTAACCTAGATTTTAAATTTGAAAACCCAACAACAAATTTATGCCTAAAACCTATTATATAATGCTTAATGTTGTTTTAAACGTATCCTAAATGGTTCTAATTGCGATTTCGTAACATTAATTTGGGTTTTTTGTTTGAATCGGATACGAATTCGTGTGCCTAAAATTTGAAATTGTCGGCGTGTGTTTCGTATGAACATATACGAATGGTCACAAACATTTCGGGTATTGGCATACGAAATGTAAACTGATGAATCAGTTTACATTTCGTATGCCAATACCCGAAATGTTGGTGACATTTCGTATGTGTTCATACGAATAGTCACCAACATTTCGGGTATTGGCATACGAAATGTAAACTGATTCATCAGTTTACATTTCGTATGCCAATACCCGAAATGTTGGTGACCATTCGTATGAACACATACGAAATGTCACCAACATTTCGGGTATTGTAACACGAAATGTCAACTGGTTCTTGAATATTACTTGTCTCTTATTTAATTTTTTGTAGGGACGTAACCCTGCGACGACCTCTAATAGAAAGAGGAAGGCCGAGGAGCGGTACTGCAGCCTAAGGCGTATAAACGGAGCAAAAAGATTCATGACAAGAAAGTCGTGATTGAGGAGCCTGTGGTTGAGGAGAGTGATAGTGAGGGTACATATTCTAGTGAGGATTCATCTTCACGTACTCGTTCCCGAGGTGCATCTGCACAGGAGGCACATTTATCTAGTGATGATGATGAGGAGGAGGAGGAGGAGGAGGAGGAGGAGGAGGCGGAGGAGAGTGTATCTATGAGGCCTCGTAAGAGGCGGGAGGCACGGGGCAGAAAGGGGAAAGGGGCTAAGGATGACCAGTGGCAGCTGAAGAGTAACCCCGGTGGCGGCCCGGAGGAGGTTGAGTTGTTGTACGGGTTTGGTCATCGTCGAGCCCGTAAGATATGGGAGAACGCCACTTGTGAGCCGGTGTTGAAGCGCCAAACGAGGCAGCAGATTCTAGATAAGTAAGTATATGATTTATTTATTAAATAGCCATTTGCAAAACATTATCAAGAATCAGATGACATTTCGTGTTCCAATACCCGAAATGTTGGTGACATTTCGTATGTGTTCATACGAATGATCACCAACATTTCGGGTATTTCCATACGAAAATGTAAACTGATGAATCAGTTTACATTTCGTATGCCAATACCCGAAATATTGGTGACTATTCGTATGAACACATACGAAATGTCACCAACATTTCGGGTATTGGAACACGAAATGTCATCTGAATCTTGAAACAGAGGGAGTATTAATTATAATTTTTTGTTTGTAATCAACAGGTTCTCCCATGCTTCTTTACCGGAGGATGATAGAGCTTGGTGGGCTCGTATTGAGGGTACCGGCCTCCATTTCCTACATGATGCTACCATTCGCCGGCCTAGCATGGCGCTCCTAACGGCGTTTGTGGAACGGTGGTCTCCTACCTTCCACATGCCGTGGGGTGAGATAACGATCACTATGCATGACGTCACTCATATCCTAGGTATATTCTTGTTTGTTGTCTATTTTTTATAAATTACATAAATTTTATCAATTTCATAAATTTTATCAATTTTATTAATTATTTCATTTTCAATTTGTAGGCATCAGCTGTTCAGGTGGCCCTGTTGCGAAGGCGGATCCAGAGCCTGACGTAGCCCGTATCAGGGCACGCCTTGAGACATGTCGGAAGGGCACGACCTACTCTTTAGATGGCCTCCGCCGGTCCTTTGAGTCCCCTTCCGACATGACTGACGATAAGCGCGCTTCTACGTACATCATGTTCCTCCTCGGCTCCACGCTGTTCGTGGACAAGACTCAGGATAAGATGCCCTCAGACTACCTTTCATTGTATTACCATCAATTAGAAAATTGCACAATAAGCAACAGGCTGTATGACATTTCGTGTAACATTATACGAGATGTTCCTTGAACATCTCGTATAAATGCACCCGGCTTAAACACATTTATCTCGTGTTATATAATACGAGGTAATACGCCATAACTCGTGTATAAAAACACGACAAATAGCATAAAACTCGTATAATCTCACACGAAATAGAGTAATATCAGAATTTAAAAATCCAATCTTGAAAAACAATTTCGTTTCAACATTGGATTTTTATTGCGATTTTGATCAAAACACCAAATATAACTTTAAAAACTTACTTCATTGCTGCTTGGATTTTGATTTTGATGTGGAGAATTTGGTGGCAAACCTTCTTCTTCAAAAATATATTCCACAAGCTCAAGATCAATATGATCATAAAAACTTGGAGAATGTTGTGGAGAATCCATACTATGGTGTTAGATGATTTGAGAATTAATGAAAATAATGGGTGTTAAGACTTGGACAATGGTGTCACAGCTGCATGGGTGTACAGCAATAATGGTGTCTCTGTTGGGCCGTTGTCTACGTGTATATCGCGTTTTATGTAGGGCTTCAGGGTGTATCTCGTGTGTATATACCCGAGATACTTTGGTACATATCGTGTATACAAACACGATATAGTGTTTGTTTCTGGTAATTATCTCGTATGAACAATACACGAGATGCACCCTGATTCATTTCGTGTATTGTTCATACGAAATGTATTGGTAAATGTCGTGTATTTAAACACGACACACCATATAATAAAATAACAAATGTTATACGGCTACCTCGTTTATTTTTTTTTAAATTTTTTTCTACATTCTAGATGACATTTAAAGTGTTTTTCATCTACATGAGTTTCCTCAAAATCCAAATGGAAATTGAGTTACAAATATGTGCCATTATTTAGGGTTTTTAGGGTTTTATGTGTCCCAATCTTGTGAAAAATGGTATACGGCTACCTCGTTTATTTTTTTTTAATTTTTTTCTACATTCTAAATGACATTTAAAGTGTTTTTCATCTACTTGAGTTTCCTCCAAATCCAAATGGAAATTGAGTTACAAATATGTGCCATTATTTAGGGTTTTTAGGGTTTTATGTGTCCCGATCTTGTGAAAAATGGTATACGGCTACCTCGTTTTTTTTTTATTATTTTTTTCTACATTCTAAATGACATTTAAAGTGTTTTTCATCTACATGAGTTTCCTCCAAATCCAAATGGAAATTGAGTTACAAATATGTGCCATTATTTAGGGTTTTTAGGGTTTTATGTGTCCCGATCTTGTGAAAAATGGTATACGTCTACCTCGTTTATTTTTTTTTAATTTTTTTCTACATTCTAGATGACATTTAAAGTGTTTTTCATCTACATGAGTTTCCTCCAAATCCAAATGGAAATTGAGTTACAAATATGTGCCATTATTTAGGGTTTTTAGGGTTTTATGTGTCCCGATCTTGTGAAAAATGGTATACGGCTATCTCGTTTATTTTTTTCTACATTCTAAATGACATTTAAAGTGTTTTTCATCTGCATGAGTTTCCTCCAAATCAAAATGGAAATTGAGTTACAAATATGTGCCATTATTTAGGATTTTTAGGGTTTTATGTGTCCCGATCTTGTGAAAAATGGTATACGGCTACCTCGTTTTTTTTTTTTTTTCTACATTCTAAATGACATTTAAAGTGTTTTTCATCTACATGAATTTCCTCCAAATAAATAAAGTGGTATCACTTAAATATGATAGGTTATATGATATTGTATGATCCAATATGACGTTTGTTCCTTGTCATGTATAAGTGTATAAATTTTGCTCAATTAACAACACAATTCAATAATATAACATAGCATATGCGTATCATTAACATCGTGTTGCAAATCATCGAAGAACACCTTCATTTTGATATGTCGTATGGATATACACGATATTAGGACATTATATCGTGTTGTTTTGTACGACATTTATGACAGAGTAAATTTAAATTTCGTATAATTTCATACGATCTAATATTTAACCCAATTAGTTGATGTCGTGTAAAAGTACACGACATGAAGGCTTCATGTCGTCCTTTCGAGCACGACACACAAAGGGTAGTTTGGAAATTATTGGTGCCTTGTATGTAAGGTGCCTTGTATATAGAATTTACGTATACTAAAATTTTTGTCGAGTTTTCATTTAAAAAATTGTACTTTCATAAAATAAAAAAAGGAGTTGGAACCAAAAGGCACACTAATCAAATGGATCCGGGTTTCATTGACGGTTTAAGCATACATTCGGGTCACTTACCATGGTTTTCTTTCATAAAATAAAAAAAGGAGTTGGAACCAAAAGGCACACTATTTTTTCGGTCCGATTTTTACTGGTCCAGTCCGGTTCTACTGGTCCGGTCCGATTCCTCGAATTTTTTGTACCGCCCTAGTTTTCTTGATACTGTTAACGATGATATGAACACTCTGCGTGGATTTAGCAGACCCATTCGTTTTCTTGATTCACGTTGGACAAAGTTTACATCTTTAGCCAAATCCGAACATGAATCTCACATCCCAACTCAACAAAACCTTCCATGGGAATGCACAAACCCGACCCATATATCGATTTTACAAGAAATCTTGCAGAAATGTGGAAAAGAAAGGTCATCAAACCAAGGGAGAGCTTGCCATGGACAAATCATTCATCACGGATTTCAATCAGATACATCTACTGTTAATATGCTTATAAATTTGTACTCAAAATGCGAGTTTGTTGAGTATGCCCGCAAACTGTTCGATGAAATGCCTGAACGGAGCCTTATTTCGTGGAACACTATGATTTATTCGTATACACAGAATGGGGATGTGAATATGGCTCTTAATCTGTTTGTTCAGATGCAAAGAGAGGGGACCCAGCTGAGTGAATTCACAGTTTCAAGTGTTCTTTGCGCTTGTGCTGCTAAAGTTGCTGCCTGGGAATGTAAGCAGTTGCATGCTTTTGCGTTTAAGGCGTCGGTGGTGTCGAATGTGTTTGTGGACACTGCTTTGCTTGATGTTTATGCGAAGTGCAGTTTAGTTAAGGATGCTATCCGGATTTTTGAAGGTATGCCTGAGAAGAGTGCTGTCACTTGGAGTTCAATGGTGGCGGGGTATGTGAAAAATGAGCTTCACGAAGAAGCTTTAGTGATGTTTAGAAGGGTTAAAGTTCTTGGCTTGGAACTTAATCAGTTTATTATATCTTCTGTTATTTCTGCTTGTGCAGCTATTGCTGCTCGAATTGAAGGGAACCAGATACATGCTGTGTTATATAAAGTCGGCTTTCATGGAAATATTTTTGTAAGTTCTTCTCTTGTTGACATGTACTCAAAATGTGGAAGCATTAGAGAAGCTTATTTAATCTTTTCAAGTGCAGAGGAGAAAAATGTAGTTCTATGGAATTCTATGATTTCTGGATTTTCTAGACATGCTCGCTCTCTAGAGGCAATGTTATTATTCGAGAAAATGCAGCAAGCGGGCTTACAACCAAATGAAGTAACTTACGTTTCTGTGTTATCTGCGTGTGGCCATATGGGGTTGGTTAAAGAGGGAAATAAATATTTCGACATGATGATGAGAGAGCATAATGTCACACCTAATATATTCCATTATTCATGTATGGTTGATGTTCTTGGTCGGACTGGGCTAATTCAAGAAGCTAAAGATTTGATAGACAAAATGCCATTTGAAGCCACTGCCTCCATGTGGGGATCACTTTTGGCCTCCTGCAGGGTTCATTCAAACATTGACGTGGCTGAAATAGCAGCCACACATTTATTCGAAATTGAACCCAAAAATGCAGGAAACCATGTCCTGCTTTCCAACATTTACGCTGCAAACAAAAAGTGGGAGGAAGTTGCACATGCAAGAAAGCACCTTAAAGACACTGAAGCAAAGAAAGAGAGAGGCAAAAGTTGGATTGAAATCAAGGATAAAGTTCATACATTCATGGTTGGAGAGAGAAATCATCCTAGAATTGGTGATATTTACTCAAGATTGGAGGACTTTTTGGAAGAAATGAAGTTATTAGGCTACAAAGGGGAGTCGGCACATGACCTTCATGATGTAGAAGAGAATAGAAAACAGGAACTTTTACGACACCATAGTGAGAAACTAGCTCTTGTTTTTGGGTTAATGTGCTTGCCTACTTCTGCCCCTATAAGGATTATGAAGAACTTGAGAATATGCGGAGATTGTCACCTTTTAATGAAGTTTGCGTCTAGGATTACAGGAAGGGAAATAATTGTTAGAGATACGAACCGTTTTCATAGTTTTTGGAATGGGTTTTGCACCTGTGGGGAGTTCTGGTAAATCTGACATGTGTGGTGGTCTTACTGGTAGCACATTTCTGCATTTTTTTTGCGAATTCGATTAGGCTGATGTGCCATTATTTTTGGATATTGATTGTATGGTTTGAACTTCAGAAGATGAGCTAAGTTTTTAGCTGCTTAGCCATCTAACTTGTAAATGTACCTTCTTCGAAATGTAGAATAAGACAATGTTCCATTTTAAAGATCAAATAGGCAGTGATGGCTCGGTTACTAAAATCATGATTAACATCTCTAAAATGTGTGTACTTTTAATTAACCATTGTGAACGGAATATTTCGTGATGGGCCGGGTCCAGTATATCTCTTCGAGACTGGGGCCCAGCAAGCCCACTAATGAATCAAGACCTATGAAGCCCACCAAGGTTTGGGTCATGGCCCGTCGATACACTAGATGGCGGTCGTCGCCAATGAGCGATCAAGCCCATCTAACGACGAGCCTTCCCACCGCGCAAATCAGGTCACATCCAACAGAGAATGACCGTCGTCGTCATTGAACGACCAACTCACCTGGAGAACGAGGCAACTCACTCGTCCACTCGCCCGTCGAGTCCTGATAAGGTGACGACCTTACTGGACATACAGCTCCAGGTCGTCCCTTCGTTTAGCTTCCTCAATAAGCTTTGATTAATTAGCTATTTTGGGATAAAGTCATACCTACCACTGGGACATTCTGCACGTGCAATCACGAAATCAGTATTAGCGCCAAATGGTGTGCAGGTTGACTTTCCATTATAAGGCAAACTACTTATCCGTGTCAGACACAACAGTGTCCTTACTTAGGCGGAGCAATCCCAACGCGCCACGTGTACGCCTAGGGAACCAAGCTGATCCAACGGTTGGCAACAACCCAATCCAACGGTTCAGATAAAAACCCTAATACCACTTCATCCACTATAAATATGGGAACAGAATCATGGACTGAGGTAATGCTATTTTGCATATTCACGTAAACACACACCCACAATATTATTTTCACCATCTTCCAGTCCATACGCTGATTCTCACGCCGGAGGGCCTTGCCGGAAGAGCCCCGGCGCAGTTCACGGTTATTTCTTGTGTTGTGCAGATCCTAAGTCAGCTCAATCACTTGCTGGACAACGATAGCTGATCCCAAATGCTTTCCTGCTTCATCAGATTGGTTTCATTGCCGGGAATCGTTTGTCAGTGATCTTCAACAAAAGAGTAACAGCCGAAAAATACCTGGAAAATGGTATCAGACGGACACACAACTAGCAAATCTACCGGAGATGAAGGCAGACCTCCTTCCCCTCGACAAGGCCAACAACAGAATCCCAGACCTCCCTCACCACCTAGGAACCCTAATCTGAGGTTACCAGGTCACAAGGGATGGTTGATGACACAGGCCTTCAAACGGCAAGAAGGAGAGAAAAAAGACCTGCCCCTGAGCGTCAGAGACGACCCCCACTGGAGAGGAGACCCGAGGGAGCTGCTGTACGAAATATGGGTGGCCCATCGAACCCACATCTCGACAGAGCCGCTTTCCTCGTCGAGAGAGCCAACGCCCTCCACGAGCTCCTACGAATCCAGAACGAGCTAATACAAATGGCTGAAGACCAGTCCCCACAAGCGTCCCATAACATTGTCTCGTCTGGAAGAAGGAGAAACCAGAGAGGGAACGACGGTCGTCGTAAAGGAACTGCCGCTGAAAATGAACGGATTGTGCCACAACTTGATCTCAGAGAACACCACAACCAAAGACGAAGTGAGGGGATCCCGTCGCAGCGACGACGGGATGAGGCAGATGGTGAGCCTCGTCGTTCTTTAGCCAGTGAGAACCCTGTACAGAACCAAGTTGTTCGTGGTCGACAAATGACCTCGTCGTTGCGTAATGAACGAGCCCCAAGTTATAGAGAAAGGATGCGCACTCCCCCTCTGTAGACACCCCATTCTGAACCAATAATTCATGATTACACTACTCTTTGTCTCTCTTTTGTGTTTTGATGAAAGCATATTAGTTTCGTCATGTTTCGTTAAGTTTCTAACTAACCTCGTTAGTTTTGGACCTAACTGACTAACGGAATAAACTGAAGAGGACAAAATAGTCATCAGACTAGTTATCTCGCACGAGATATCATATCTCGCGCGAGATATCCCCTCGACAGGATGTGCAGAAATCACTCTCCTTCTCCGTTTCAACCTCTTTTCTGGATAAAACCTTATCCCATCCGGTTCTCCAATCACATTTGAGTTCCAGAACCTTCCTAGGAGTGTTTTACCTCTCCACCTCTATCTCTTAAACCCCTATAAATACTTGGTGACTTCCACTATTTCAAGGGTCCAGAATTCCACACAACACACACAATTTGTTGGTTTCTCTCCACGAAAGATTCCTTCAAATCACTCACAAAACCTCTCTAAAATCACCTAAAGTTTGTTGATCAACCTTGTTGATCAACAAACATCCTAACCCGAATCAAGGATTGAGGCGAAGCTCTGTCCGCATCAAGATTTGACTCTCATATTGAGTCGAAACTCTGCCCAAATCACTTTTCGATCGAAAAGACATCTTAGAACCACGTTCTAAATCAAACACTCCCCAAACGCTAGGTAAATTCCTATACTTTTATTCTCTTCTTCTCAATCTCTCTCTATTGGCTTTTAGAGTGGTGTAATTCCATCAAAAGGATTGGCCTAGAGTCCCTTCAATCGATGAAGGCGATCTCGAAGCATACAATCCGACATTCCTAATCAAGAAATTGATTAGGGTTTGCTTGTTTTCTTTAATTATATATATATATATATATATATATATATATATATATATATATATATATATATTGTAAAGATTGAAAACCTCTCTTTTCTTTAGCAAGACCAATCTCCGGATTGGGTGGAATGGATGCTCCTTGACCTACCCATTCCATAACCTAAGCCCCGAACCCAAATCTCTTTCAAAATGGTTTTCCTATGTTTCCAATCGAATAATATAGGTGGAGACTCAAAAAGATAAAATTATTTTCTCACAACGCTACACCCTCGTCTTGAACGGGAGCAGTCACGATCATATAGACCATCTCCACCACAAAGCCACAGGAGAGAGAGAACCATGTCGCGACGACTCTCCCCCTCTGAGAGGCAACGGTCGAACACCATTGCCCGGGGGCCTCGTCGAGAAAGGATTCCTCCCACCGGTCCAGCAGGAGATGTGGATATGAGGGAATTTCTGAGACTCAAACGTCAGGTCGAGGAGTTGACGGCCAAAAGAAACAATGTGGATAGTGACGATTCAGAAGATGATGTTGGCACAATGAAGCCATTGGCACCTTGGATGTTGGAGACGGGACCACCGGAACCAGGATTTAAACTTCCTGATTTAAAGCAATATGATAGATCGACGAACGCGTTGGATAACATGCAGCATCTCGAAGCTCAGATGTATGTGGTATCTAGAGCTTCAGGACACGACGACGTAATGTGTAAGGCTCTTACGAGCACGCTGACTGACGCTGCTCTACGGTGGTTTAGAGGCCTTCCAAAAGGGAGCATTGAGTCATGGAAACAGATGAGGAAAAAATTCTTGGGGAGATTTGCAACAGCAGGAGACCGTCGTAAAACCGTCAACGACCTCAGCAACATAACCCAAGGAGCCAATAAAAGCTCCATGAGTTACTTCAAAAGGTTCAAAAAGCTGGTAGATCAGATCGACGAAGATCAGACTGATAGAGAAATTATCAACTGCTTCCTGCACGGTGTTGTTTCTTCCACGTTGGACTACGAGCTCCAAGTCCATCTAGCTAAGTCTCGAAAGGATCTCTACGCCAAGGCATATGCTGTAGCCGAGGCTGAAGAAAGAAAATTGCAGAGAGAAGGAAAGGCCGTCGACGATGGTGAAGCGGCGAAGTCAAAAAAGGACAAAGCTGGAGACAAAGGGAAGAGCAAACAAGGGAAAGCCGAGAAGGTGCCAGAGTCGTATACTCCCTTGACAGTCTCACGGACAGAAATATTGAGCAATGTGGATTTTGGGCTGGCCCCAAAGATGAACCCCAATGGCAAAGGGAAAAAGAATATGAATTAGTATTGTGAATACCACCGTGATAAGGGACATGACACAGAAGAATGTTTCAGCCTGAAGAAAATTATTCAAAGGTGGATTGATGATGTCCGTCTAGAACAGTATGTAAGGAGGGATCGCCCCGCGGGCAACAACAGAGCCCCCAACAACGACCCTCCGGAAAGGCAACCAAGAATGGTCTTGGTCATCTCTGAGGAGACGAGCAAGAATCAAATCAAGAGCGCCATTTACCATCTGAAGAAAGCCCCCCATGTCCCCCAAAAATCTGAGATCCCGAATGATGTGATAAGTTTCTACCCCTACGAGCTATCATCCAATCCTTTGGCTCGTCAACAAACCCTGATCGTCCCTGGTTTCATTGACAATTGTGAGTCTAGGCGAATTTTGATCGACATCGGGGCAGCCAAGGATATCTTGTTCTACAACATCTATCAGAAAATTGGTCTACCTGATAGTCGCCTAAGTCCCTACTTAGGTCATCTAGAAGGATTCACCAATCATAGGGTAGACGCTAAGGGTCAAATTGATTTGCTCGTTGATATCGGGGAATACCCTTTGAGAACAATCAAGACTGTTACTTTCGTAGTTATTGATGTCATCAGTGATTACCATGCAATCCTCGGCCAACCTGGCCAAGCTGCCTTAGGGATCGTGGCTTCAGTCCCTCATCAAAGGATCAAGTTTCCTACACGCTCAGGGATCGGTTGTGTGTTGGGGACGGCCCCAGAGTTCCTAGAGCATGTGTTAAAATCCAAGCGGACTATTGAAATTGACGACCCTGACCAAATTGTGAAGCTCTCTAAATCTATCAAGCAAACGACGATCTCCTATTCCAATGTGTCCACAATCAAGTGTTCGGACGACACAGAAGCCTTTATTGAGAAATTCCTAGACGACCAACCTGCCGGTCCACAGCTTTTGGTCGCCCAGGAATCGGGGGCCGAGCTAGATAAGCTGATTGAAGACGAGGTCCCAGACCTCATCCCCGAAGCAAGAAAGAAAATCAAAGAAATTGTTATTGAATCCATGGATTTTAGAGACGATGCTCCTGAAATGAAGCCGGCCGACGAGCTAACTGAGCTAATCATCAACCCAAACTATCCAGAGCAAAATATTAAATTGGGGTCTCAGTTATCTACTGAGGAGAGGGAAGAGATAATCTCCCTACTTAAACAAAACCTCGACGTCTTTGCCTGGAGGGTTGAAGACATGAAAGGCATTAGGGAGGATGTGGCCGTCCATAGGCTTGGAGTGAACCCCACAATGAAATTTAAGGAGCAGAGGCTGAGGATTTTTTCAACGGAGAAAGAGGTAGCAATAAAACAAGAAATTGAGAAGCTGTTGAGCGCCGGGATAATCGTGGAGGTTGGTTTCACGACGTGGTTAGCCAATGTGGTTCTAGAAAAAAGCCCAATGGAAAGTGGAGGTTATGCGTTGATTTCACCGACCTGAATTTAGCATGCCCTAAAGACAATTACCCCCTACCCAGGATTGACAAGCTCGTCGATTCTGTTGCTGGTCATACGACCTTGAGCTTCCTGGATGCATATTCTGGCTATCACCAAATAAAGATGGCTGAGGAAGACATTCCAAAGACGGCCTTCCAGGCCGCAGGGGGAACTTATTGCTACACAAAGATGCCTTTTGGGCTCAAAAACGCCGGGGCAACCTACCAGAGAATGATCAACAAGGTCTTCAAGGGACAGCTCGGTGACAACCTGGAAGCTTACATAGACGACATGGTCGTCAAGTCCAAGAAGAGGAAACACGTAGACGACCTACAACAAACCTTCACCAATCTTCGAGCTAACGACATGGTGCTCAACCCGGCCAAATGCGTTTTTGGAGTTGCGGCAGGCAAATTTTAGGGATTTATGCTCTCCCAAAGGGGAATTGAAGCCAACCCCGAGAAGATTAAGGCTCTGATTGACATGGCTGAACCTACGAATATCAAGGAAGTACAACGGCTAAATGGACGAGTGGCGGCCTTGGGTCGTTTCATTTCAAAGTCCGCCGAAAGATCACTTCCCTTCTTCAAGGCTTTACGTGGTGCAAAGGACTTTAAATGGACCGAAGAATATTCTTAGTCGTTTAGTCAGCTTAAAGAGTATCTCGGCTCCCCACCACTCCTCAGCAGTCCCGTTGCAGGGGAAGACCTTTATGTATACCTCTCGGCGAGTGACAAGGCCGTCGCCGCCGTAATGGTTAGAGAGGAAGGTGGGGTACAAAGGCCAGTGTACTATGTAAGCAAGGCTTTGTCAGATGTAGAGACCCGTTACTTCAACGCTGAGAAAATAGCTTATGCTCTCGTCATTGCAGCACGAAAGCTACGAGCTTATTTCTCAGCCCACCCCATTGTTGTATATACAAATGCCCCGCTACGGAAGATCTTGCATCGTCCCGGAAGTTCCGGTCGTCTTTTGAATTGGAGCATTGAACTGACGGAGTTTTACATCCAATATAAGGCAAGGAAGACCTTACAAGCCCAGGCCTTAGCCGATTTCCTGGTTGAGACGTCGTTCAGCATTGACGACGATCAAAGGCCACCTCAAAAAATGAACAAAGGCAAACAGGTCGACGACAAGCCGGGGGAGTTGATTTTGCCTACTGGGTGTTGGAAGATTTTTTCAGATGGATCGGCAACGAGAGATCTTAGTGGGGCAGGAATTGTGCTCGTCGAGCCAGAAAGCAACACGGTTTTTGAAGAAGTGTTGAGGTTCAAGTTCTAGGCGTCGAACAACCAGGCGGAATATGAAGCACTTGTAGTGGCCATTGAGTACGCTAAGTGTTTCGGGGCGACTAAGATTGCAGCTTTCTGTGATTCTCAATTGATTGTAAACCAAGTTCGTGGAGATTACCAGGTCGTTGACTCCACCCTGCAAAAGTATCACGCCTTAGTCGGCGAGTTAATTCAGTGGCTAGAATTTTGGGCCATTCAGCGAATAGCCAGAGAAGACAATGAACACGCCGACTTACTTTCAAAGCTGGCCACAGATCAACTACCAGAGGACGAGCATGGCCACCACCTGGCCTACTTGGAGCAGCCAGCTTATGATCGAGTGAAGGTTATGTGCGTGGGAGACGGCCCGAGGTGTTGAATTGATGACCTAAAAGCCTTCATTGAAAAGGACGAGCTACCAACTGACGAGACACTGGCTCGTCAAATCAAGAGGAAATCCCCCCGCTTTACAGTCATAGCTGGTGAGCTTTACAGACGATCCATCACCAGACCGCTGCTGAAATGTGTTCACCCAGACAAGATTGTGAACCTACTTTTTGAAGTACACCAAGGAGAGTGTGGGGGCCATCCTGGGGCTGGCGGATAAATTGATCACCATGGGATATTACTGGCCCCATCTACGAGAGGATGCGAAGCAATTCGTAAAGAAATGTGATACTTGTCAACGGTACGCCGACCTCCCAAAGCTTCCGACAACGGAGCAGACCCCAGTCATGGCAGCTTGGCCATTTGACATGTGGGGTGTCGACTTGATTGGGCCTTTCCCACAGGCCAAGGGAGGAGTGAAGTATGTAATAGTAGCAGTGGATTATTTCTCGAAGTGGGTCGAAGCCAAAGCCCTTAACAAAATCACAGAAAACAACGCCCTAAGCTTTATCCACGACTCAATATGGTGCCGCTTTGGGATTCCAAGGGTGATTGTTTCTGACAACGGCCTACAATTTTCATGGAAGTTTGAACAAGAGTTGAAAAGGATGGGCGTCAAACATTCCAAGTCGCCTGTTGCCTATCCCCAAGGCAATGGACAAGCTGAAGCAGCAAATAAGCTCGTCTTGTCTGCTTTATGTAAAAATCTTGAAGGACGTGATACAAGATGGTTGGACGAACTCCCTTCAGCTCTCTGGGCAGTCCGCACAACCACCCGGGGGCCTACGGGGGAAACCCCATTCGCTTTGGCCTATGGCTCTGAGGCCATGGCTCCCGCCGAGCTTCAGCTTCCAACTGATCGCGTGGCTTTCTACGACATTGAGAAGAATATCCACAATAGACAGGTCACCTTGACCTAGTGGACGAGCGACGGTTGGACGCTCAATTAAGGATGGCGAATTACAAAAAGAGGACCAAGCCATACCACGACAAGAAGGTGAAGAAAAGAATTTTCAAGGTCGGAGATCACGTTCTGAGAAAAATTGAAGCAACGGGCCTCAAAGCCCGTCAGAACAAGCTTTCCCCCAATTGGGAGGGGCCTTACATTGTCACCAGCGTGGTAAGAGAAGGAACATATCGTCTTGCTAGACCAAACGGTGAACAACTCAAACATCCGTGGCATGCCAATCATCTCACGAAGTATTATTTTTGAGATCGTCGTCAACCCTCAGCGCCCTCAGGGCACCTCACTCGTGGTTCTTTATGTAACTTTGTCAAAGGAAATTTTTGAAGCTTTTGGAAGTTTGTAAGGGATAGACTATAAATCCCAGTAGTTTAAAAAGCGATTAGGAGTAAAATCAATGTAAGGTCGTTGTCAACCAAAAGTTATCAATGAAAACTCGTCGCTTTGTCGAACATTCACTACAAACTCAAGAAACTTAGATCGGTCGGAGCCAGACTTTGACCTCCACAATCACTTTGATCAAGTATAAAGATCAGTCGAAGCCAAGACTTCGACACTTACGCCCACTTTAGCCAAGTATAAAGGTTAGACGAGGCCATACTTCGTTGATTGCTATAACGGAATAAGACGACTCGTCTATACGATCTTGCCTCCGAGCAACGATCTATAGACCTTCGTACTATACCTACGAGCCTTTGAGAAGTTAACAAAGCACAAGTATGAACAAAGGTCAGTTGCATTGAGACGACCTAAGTTCTGGTCATCACTTACGACGACCAAACGAACTTGTCTTCAAACTTACTCATTTACTAAGTTATTACCACATGCTATCTACGTTAACATACAGATTAACAAGCATAAAATAACCAACATAAATTGAACAAGATATTGTACGACCCCCTCTAAACAACGAGGAAACAGGTCAATTACATCACGAAATAAAAATTGTTTAAGGCAATGTTTAAAACCAGACGACTGAGACGAGGACATTGTTTGAAAAGGTTACAAGTTACAAATAATCACTGCTGATCATTAGCATCGGCCGGAGGCATGTCAGGATCAGGATCATCTTCTACAAAGTGGGCGTAGTAAGCGTCGAAGTTCCGAGGATCTACAACTGAGACTGGCCACTCGTCCTTCCCTTCCTTCTTGTCATCCTCCTTGATGATAAGTAAGTCGTTGTCATTATAGGGAACGAGAGGGTGGACTGAACGAGCCTCCTGGTCATATGACTCCTCAGTATATAGATCGGCCAGCTTCCTCGTAGAGAACAAGTCCTTTGTCTCTGGATCCACAAGGATACGCCTAGCCAGACGCTTAGCGCCATCCTTGAAGAAGCCCCTAGCTTTCTCGGTGATCATTAGGAGGCACTCATTGCTCTCCTTAAACTCCTTGACCGCATCCAACTTTGCTTGATCCAGGGCCGCTGCATAGCTGGCCTTCATTTCTTCAATTTGAGCGCGAGCAGCATCAAGATCGACCTTCGTCTTTTCAAACTTGTTTTCAGCGGCACGAAGACCGGTCGTCAGGATCGTTCCATCCTTCTCCAACTTAGCTTTATCAGCCTTCAAGATACCAACCTCCTTCAAAGCCTCGTCTTTCTGGTTCATCAGAGTCTCATAGGCAGCAGTGAGCTCGACGACGTTCATCTCAGCTTCCTTAAGTTTTTGCTCCACGATCTCTTTGGCCCCAACAGACTGAATAAGTTGCTCGCTGCCCCGTTGCTCGGTGTTAATACATGCCCTGAAGTCTGATGTCATGGCATCCATCATCGACAACATCTGCAACAATAAGATTACTAATATAAGTATGAGATGACGAGAGATTTATAAAAGCGTAAGTTTGAATTACCTCAGTTTGGATCAGCCCAAGACGGGCATGATAGGTCTCAGGAGTTAACTTAGCATCCTTCAGCTGACGGGTAAGATCAACATCTCTGCCTCGTCTGGTTAAGGTCGTCCCCAGCATGAGTGGGTTACCACGCCTCGCCAGATAGGGAACCACAGCTATTGGAGAAGCCTTGGCAAACAAAGTTGCCAACTCTTTGGCCTTCTCCTTAGTCAGAACCTCTGAGGACGAGACATGAGCTTCAGTTCGTGGAGTAGAAGGATCGGAGCTGCTGGGAGGGTCGTTGTTAGCTCTCTTACTTCTCTCTCTCTCTCCCCCAGAACCCACGGGATGATCCTTCCTCTTTCTGGCGACCTGGCCGCCGGCCTCGCGCAGCTCCGGGTTTGAATCTGAGCTCCCTACCGTCTCCACATTGACATGCTCACCTCCATCAACGACGATCATTTGGTTCCCAGCCTCGGCGGCAGCACTCGTCTCAACCTCTACACAAACAGCAGCTCTTTCAGGCGCGTCCACACGCAATTGACGGCCTCCAGTGTTCAACCCTCCAACTATGGTCTCCCTTTCAATCAAGGGAATGGCGCCAGTAGTGTCCTTGGGAAGCTGTTCATTTCTCGTCGTCATTTTCTCTTGACGATCTAGAATAGCGTTGGAGGCAGCCCTGTCCCTCCTCTTGGAACCCCTGTCGTTGGCTCGGATCGCTCCACTCATGATTTTCGCTTCGATCTTGTCGGCGTCCTCCTGAGTAAGAACTGCAAAGCGAAAACAAAAAGGTTAAGTCCTTTACGACGAGACAAAAAGACAGACTATCAGAATAAATAGAGAAGTACTAAGAGCCCAACCCCCAGTCATTTCACGATTGGCACAACAGTCTTCAGGATGATCGGTGCGTACCCCGGCGCAAGTTATACAATTCTCCTCCCAAGTCAACTCGTCGTGAACGACCCAGACAGGGTAACGAGCGTCAAGATTAATCTTCACCAAGGGATCGGGCCCTATCGACGGGCTAGACATCATGCTAGCCCGGATGTATCTCCACTGAGAAGCCTCTATGTCTTTGTACGAGACCCATCCGAGATCCAACAAAGCGTCAATCTTTTCCTTGAGCTCTTCGGCCCACGGAGCCGGTCATACATAGTCGTCGGTTACCATCCTCTGATCTTGTAGGAAAGGAAATTGCTAACCTACCCTGCTCTCAACGACGATCATATGGTTCTCCCAACCATATACTTTGTTCTGAGTATCCAAAAACAGACCTCGTACATTCCTATGTGCAGCAACACTGACAACGGACTTCCCTCGTAGAGTGGTCCTGGTCGTCCTATAGTACTGACGAAAGACTTTGTTGCATGGCTCGTAGCCAAGGAATCTGCAAACTACGATGAAGCCGGACAGAATCCTAACGGCATTAGCACTCAGCTCCATGGGCACACAAGATGAGTCCTCAGAACTCGTTGATGAAAGGGTCAAGGGGCAACCTCAAGCCGAACTCGAATTGTTTATAAAAGAATGCCACCTTCTCCTTGCTGGTCAGAAGGGATTGACGACGAGGCTCGAATTCTGCTTGACTGAGATACTCAAGACGGTATGTGGAGGCTTGGACCCTGTAAGAATCTCGAAGGGCGTCAATCATTCGTTTCCCAACGTCTTTCCCCCTGGTCTGGACTTTGGGAATGGCCCATCACCCCATTTCACTAGCACCAAAGCCCCGTTCATTTCTCCCTGGTCGTACACTTGTATGGAAGGCGTCAACTATACGGGAACCCCCAGCGCTGGTGCTAGCCTCGTTGACATCTAGGTTTGGTTGATTGGAATGACCGTCGTGATCCATTGCTACAAAATAAGAAAGAGCAAGGGAATCAGTCCTAACATCCTTAGGTGACGACCTATCTAAGGGTAACCTAGATTCCCCTGAAACCGAACTCCTAAGTGAATCACGACGGGACAAGGAATAGTAGGCTCGTATGTGATTGGGTAGGTCGTTCATTGACCTGAAGGGCGTTACCCTTGGGTCATCCTCTGCAAATTCCCCAAGAACCTCACCAACTGGAAATCCTAAAGGCTCATTTTCAAAGTCAAATTTTACCAGAATGGAGGAGCATTCAACCAAAGGGATTTCTCTCCAAATGCCCCTAGCACATTTGTATACCCTTTGATTGAGTCCAAATCCAAATTTAACTCCCCTCTCAAAACTCACTGTTCTAGGCGCCATTATTCAAATGTCTAAACCCCAAGAAAAACCCAGTAAACGAAGAACAATCAAGGGAGTTACCTGAAGAAGGAAGTGCAGATGTGTTCTCCGGTGAGTTTTCCGGTGGGAGATCAAAGAAATCTCTTATCCAAGCTCCTAATTGCCTTACGGACGGAGTAGCCAGAACAGTTCAGGTTGCCGGAAACGGTGGTCCTTGGTTGCCGGAGTTCTTCTTGCTGGTTGCCGAAAATCGCTCTTTGCCAAGTGCTCTCAAAAGATTGTGCGAAAAGGTAGAAATGGAAGAGGGGGAAGCTTTTATACTTGGGGAAGATGAAGGGTTTATGCCTAGGAAACCCAAACGGCGAAATGATAGGAGCATTAAATAGCAGCTGTGATTTCCGAGGAGAATGTCCCATCATGGGACGCGTGTCACTTAATGAGGAGATCCTAGCCACCCACGTCATCAATGCTGACGTCACCACAATTCAAATTTCAAATTGAAGGCCGTACGGACAAGTAGGAACCCTAGGAGGAAAATGCTAACTCCTGGCCCGTCAAGACGACCCAAGAGTTGGGGGCCACTGAACGGAATATTTCATGATGGGCCGGGCCCAGTATATCTCTACGAGACTGGGGCCCAGCAAGCCCACTAATGAATCAAGACCTATGAAGCCCACCAAGGTTTGGGTCATGGCCCGTCGATACACATACACTAGATGGCGGTCGTCGCCAATGAGCGATCAAGCCCATCTAACGACGAGCCTTCCCACAGCGCAAATCAGGTCACATCCAACAGAGAATGACCGTCGTCGTCATTGAACGACCAACTCAACTGGAGAACGAGGCAACTCACTCGTCCACTCGCTCGTCGAGTCCTGATAAGGTGACGACCTTACTGGACATACAGCTCCAGGTCGTCCCTTCGTTTAGCTTCCTCAATAAGCTTTGATTAATTAGCTATTTTGGGATAAAGTCAGACCTACCACTGGGACATTCTGCACGTGCAATCACGAAATCAGTATTAGCGCCAAAAGGTGTGCAGGTTGACTTTTCATTATAAGGCAAACCACTTATTCGTGTAAGACACAACAGTGTCCTTACTTAGGCGGAGCAATCCCAACGCGCCACGTGTACGCCTAGGGAACCAAGCTGATCCAACGGTTGGCAACAACCCAATTCAACGGTTCAGATAAAAACCCTAATACCACTTCATCCACTATAAATATGGGAACATAATCATGGACTGAGGTAATGCTATTTTGCATATTCACGTAAATACACACCCACGATATTATTTTCACCATCTTCCAGTCCATACGCTGATTCTCACGTCGGAGGGCCTTGCCGGAAGAGCCCCGGCGCAGTTCACGGTTATTTCATGTGTTGTGCAGATCCTAAGTCAGCTCAATCACTTGCTGGACAACGATAGCTGATCCCAAACGCTTTCCTGCTTCATCACATTGTACTTTTAAATATGCGCTCATTATCCCAAAAAATAGTGAAATTTAAGACATATTTCTGGTAAATTTACTATAGACTTTTTGGAAAAATGAATACGTATCGAAAGTAAAATGGTTGAAATTAATAAAATAAAACAAGAATGATTAAAATTGAAGTTTAAATATGAGAATTAAAAATATCGATTGGTTTAAATCGAGCTAGGGAAGTTCGGTTGGAACTTTGAAAAGGAAGGAGTGGTAAAAAAAAATTGTCTAAAGAAAGAGCGCGACTAATTAATTGCCAACCCTATTGTACTCACTCTCAATCCCAAAATATGTCAAAAAAAAAAAATTCTTGATTAAAAATAAATTTTAATTTCTTTTTGACATTCATCTTGATTTTTTTTAACTCTCAAAATAACTTTATCTTCCTAAACAAAAACAAAAAAAATACTACAATTTTATTCTAATACTAAAAATATGTTAATAGAATATAGGAATATTAGTATTTATTACTCCCTATGTCTATTACCACTGTAAAGAAAATTTTGTATACAAAATGAATAACTTTTTTGCATTTTTTTTTTATCTCTAAACTTTTTTTTTCTAAATCTTTTCACTATTTATTATATACTTGAAAAACTAAGAATTTAAAAAGAAGATAAAAAAAATTTCATACACCTTAGTAGTTGCTAGAATTTACAAAAATTTTAAAAAATGACATATAAACATTCATTTTATTACAGATAAATTAAAAATTAGACAAAGTCAATTACGAGATTAGAGCTGTCAATTCGGAAAAACAGGACGAGATGGGATGGAACTATGAAATCCCGCAATTTTACGGGACGGGATATCCCGAATTCTTTGCGGGACAGAAATTCCTTGTCCCGTCCCATCCTAACTCGGGAAGTGGGACAATATGGGACAATGCGGGACAAGAAAACGCTAATATTATAAAACTAAAATTTAACTGAGATGATACCAAAACATTAAATTGAAAACATAAGTGAATGGAATAAAAGTGATGGGATAGGCCCAATGTATAAAGTCCAATATTTCGATCATTACAAAGGCACAAACGAGTGGATCAACCCAACTGTTACAACTTTATTGACCCAACGGTAAAGGTCAGTCGATCAAGCTCATTTTCCGACTCATTGGTCCCGACCTATATTCGTCCGACATACGATCTTCTACTTGAGCAATCTCTGCCCAACTGAGGCACGAAGTAAGGTCAACCTCGAATACTCAAGTGACCTCGACCAAACAAACACGTGCGTCTATCCACGATTTTATTCATAATTGTCTTCTATAATCACGGATACCGTTACGCCAACATTATCTACGCGATCCAAGTGATTCATAATGATCTTATAGCACCAATATATATACCGTACTAAATAAAACGTAAATAAAACGTAAAAAGGTAATGTCATTTTCTACAGTTTATTACGAACTTAACACTATATCTCATTATCACGCCGTAGGGTATTAGTCGGAGACAATCCTGGATTGTCGTTTGTTCGTGGTTTAAGGTCACAGTTGCTGGATTATAACCTATTGCTGTACTAAGGCTGATACGGACCGTTTCCTGTATCATCAGTTTGGTTCCATTGCAGGGATACGATAACTCTAGACCTTGAAACCTTACGAAAAAACTAAACATGGTATCTATAGGATATACTGCCACCGCCTCAAGTGAGCCAGTTAATGAGAATGCTGGGGGGAACAACCCGGGCCGGATGCAGGTGCGGGGAACCATACTTCCAAGGGGAGATCGATCGCTTCACAGGAGAGATAGAAGAAAAAGAACTCCCCCAAGGAATGAGAGACAGAGAACCCACTCTAGGAGGGAGTACCATCGGGAGGAGAGACAGAAGTCCAACTCTATCTCCCATCAAAGAGGCGACCTGGATGTTAAGGAGCTTCTCAATCTGAAAAAGAGGTTAGATGACATGGAGGCAGATCGGAAGACAACATATGGCAAAGTCGAACGAAACAATTGTACTCTTTGACCCATGGCTAAGGACATGCTCAACAAAGGCCCACCTGTAGGGTTCAAGTTTCCCGTGCTAGAAAAATATTCAGGCACGACCAATGCCTTGAATCACATGTAACAATTTGAGGCTATTATGTGTTTGGTCTCCTCTGAGGATGACGTGATATGCAAGGCATTAATCAGAACCTTCACAGGTGCAGCACTGACTTGGTTTTGCGGTTTATCAACTGGATGCATCACCTCATGGAATTATATGAGGAGGAAGTTCTTAGAGAGATTCTCCACAGCTGGGGCTCGTAAGAAGACGGTCACCGACCTAAACAACATGACTTAAGGTAAGACAGAAAGTACCATGAGTTACTTCACAAGGTTTAAGGAGTTGGTCGACCAAATAAAAGAAGACCTTACAGATAGGGAAGTTATTAACTGCTTCAAAAATGGGGTGTCCTTACCTGATTTGGATTATGAGCTCCAAGTTAGGAGAGCGACCACGAGGAAGGAATTGTTTGAAAGGGCCTATGATATGGTCGTGACCGAGGAACGAAAGGAGAGAAAGAAAGAAAGAAAGAAAGGAGATCGAAGCATTTCGAGGTTGGTGAGTCGACCAAAGGGGGGCAAGCCAAGAATGACAACCACAACAAAAACAATGGGAAAAAGAGAACTAGGGCGACTGAGAGAGACCCTGAAAGCTTCACCCCACTCACAGTTAGACGGACAGAGATTATGAATACGATCGACCTAGGTCCTCCTGCCCCCATGAACTCCCAAAATAAGTTTAGAAGGGACAACGACAAGTATTGTGAGTACCACAAAGACACTGGCCATACAACAGAGGAATACATGGGTTTAAAAAGGATCATCAAAAAGTGGGTGAGTGATGGCAGATTAGACAGTTCGTGAAGGGAGATCGTCCTGCGGGGGTAGACCGACCTACCAGAGGTGTACTAGAGCCAAGACAGCCAAGATTGACTTTGGGGGTAATTGCTGAGGAAACGAGCAACATAGTACTCAATCACAAGATCTTTCGGCTGAGTAAAGCTCCATATGTCCCACCCAAAAGTTGTGTACAAGATGAGGTGATCCCTTTTTACCCATACGAGCTGGCTCCTAGCATGACAGCGAGGGAACAAATATTGGTGATTCCAGGACTCATTGACGACTGCACGTCCAGCATGATTTTGGTCGACACGGGGGCCTGCAAGGACATCCTCTACTACAAAACTTTCCTAGATATGGATTTGACAGATGTCAGGTTGTCACCTTACTCAGGTCGACTTGAAGGCCTCACCAACCACATGGTCGACGCAAAGGGTCAGATAAAGCTGGAGGTGGACATCGGATAGCATCATTTGAGGACAAAAGCTAAGGTAACATTTATAGTCATTGATGTTATAAGTGATTACCATGCTATTCTAGGAATACCTGAACATGTCACCCTAGGAGTGGTGCCCTCCATCCTATACCAAAGGGTCAAATTCCCCACCATGATGAAGTTGGGTGCGTTTTAAGCAGAGCTAGGGAGTACCTAGATCATGTACTTCATTCCAAGAAAAAGAGAGAGTTAGAGATAGACACTCCAGAAGCCAGCTAGAAACTTTCGAAGTCTGTCACGACTACCTCCAGGTTAGCCTCAATTCGGTGTACATGGGAAGGAATGGGCTTGTTGCTAGAGGAGGCGACCTATCCCTCACATGACTTGGTCATGGCTGAGCCGACACATCCCTCAGAAAGCAAACAAGCCACAATAGATAAAGTTTTGGTCGATCAAGCCATTATTGGCGACCTATACCTCACGGTTAACCAAAACTCAAAGGCCACCAGTGGAGAAGTTGCTACCGAGTTAAATGATATGATCGAGGTAGAAGCTCCACACTTTAGGGACGAAGAAAGAAAAAGGGTTAGAGAGATCATCATTGAGACCCTACAGTTTAGGGATGGCCGGGAGCTAGAGCTAGTCGACGAGCTGGAAGAGATAGAAGCCAACGCATCTTACCCCGAACAAAAAATAAAGATAGGAAAACAGTTGTCACCATAAGAAAAGGTTGAGATAACTGACGTATTGAAATAAAGTGCAGACGTCTTTACGTGGAAAGTTTAAGAAATGAGGGGAGTCAAGGAAGAGGTCGCAGTCACCGCCTTGATGTCAACCCCACCATGAAGTTCAAAAGCCAGAAATTGAGGATTTTTGCTCGGGACAAGGAGATAGATATAAAGCAAGAGGTCGACAAGCTTCTCAGTGCATGCACCATCAAGGAAGCGTCATACACCACTTGGCTAGCAAATGTGGTGATGGTTAAGCAGGCCAATGGGAAATGGAGAATGTGTGTCGACTTCACAAACTTAATTTTGGCTTGCTCGAAGGACAGTTATCCCCTCCCTCGGATAGACAAGTTGGTCGACTTAATTGTTGGGCATGCCACCCTCAGTTTTCTTGATGCATACTCGGGTTACCACCAGATCAGAATGCACATGGATGATATTGAGAAGACAGCCTTCAAGGCGGTCGGAGGGGTTTATTGTTACACCAAGATGTCGTTTGGGTTGAAGAATGCCAGGGCTACATATTAGAGAAAGGTAAATTGAGTCTTTGCTAGTCAGATTGGCCGAAACATGGAGGCCTACATCGATGATATGGTCATCAAAACAAAGACTGGTCGTCATGTGGTCGACCTAAGGGAAACGTTCGCCAATCTACGAGCAAACGACATGAAATGGAACCCGAGCAAGTGTGTGTTTTGCGTAGCAGCAGGCAAATTTATGGGTTTCATGGTATCACAGAGGGGTATTGAAGCCAATCTAGAGAAGATCAAGGCCTTAGTGGAAATGCAAGAACCCATGTGCATCAAGGAAGTTCAACACTTGAATGGTAGGGTCGCTGCTTTGGGTCACTTTATATCCAAGTCAGCTATGAGGTCTCTCCCCTTCTTCAAAACCTTGAGGGGGACGAAACATTTGAGTGGACGGCCGAATGTTCCTCATCGTTCCAGTAACTCAAAGAATACCTCTCCATTCCATCATTGCTTAGTAGCCCGGTTCAAGGAAAAAGCTTGTACATCTACCTATCAGCTGGAGATCGAGCAGTGGCTGCAATTTTGGTCAGAGATGAGAAAGACATTCAAAAACCAGTTTATTATGTGAGCATGGATTTGTCCGACGTAGAAGGTAGGTGCTTCAATGCAGAAAAAGTAGCCTACGCATTGTTGATAGCAGCTAGGAAGCTGCGAGCTTACTTCTGTGCTCACCCCATTGTCGTGCTTACTAATGCTCCACTGAGAAAGATATTACATAAGCCAAAAAGCTCATGTCGAGTACTCAACTGGTCTATAGAGTTAAAAGAGTTAGAGATCGAGTACAGGCCTCGAAAAACCTTGCAAGCACAACATATAGTTGACTTTTTGGTCGAGCTTACGTTCACCAAAGAGGACAACATATAGACTGCTCCAAGAAAAAACTTGAAAAGGAAGAAGCCATCAAGCCGACAGACAGTGAGTTTGCCTGATGATTGCTGGAGAGTTTACTTGGATGGGTCTGCTACAAAGAAGGTTAGTGGAGCTGGAATTGTGGTGATCGAGCCAGAAAGTGGTAGGGCATTCAAAGAAGCTTTGGGATTCAAATTTCAAAGCCTCCAATAACCAGGCCGAGTATGAGGCCTTGATCGCAGCAATTGAGTATGCCAAGTGCTTTGAGGTGACTAAAATCATGGTTTAGTGTGACTCCCAACTGATTGTGAATCAAGTCAAAGGAGATTATGAGGTACTCAATCCAATTCTGATCAATTATTGTGAGCTAGGGGAAAAGCTCATCCAAGACTTAGAGTTTTGGGAGATACAGAGTGTAGGTCGTGAGGAAAATGAATTAGCTGATCTACTCTCCAAGTTGGACACTTCATACGAGCAGCATTGTCAACCAATCTCATACTTCGAGCATCCAGCATACGAAAGAGTGCAGGTTCTATGCTCGGTCAATAACTCTATGTGTCAGATTGATGAGATAAAGGCCTAAATCGAAATGGGTGAGCTACCAGTTGACGAACAGAAAGCTAGAATAATAAGGAAGAATGCCCCTAGGTTCACTATACATGGAGACACATTATTCAGAAGGTCTTTCCTTAAGCCATTGTTGAACTGATTTCATCCCCTAGAGGTTTCTCAGCTTTGTTCGAGGTACATAGTGGAGTATGTGGAGGACACTATAGACACCCCAATCTCGCACCCCCGATGGACCTTGTTAATTGGTTTAAACCCTTATAATTGACATAGAACCTCGATTTGGCCGCGCGGGAAGTCTATTCGCCTTATCGGTGCATGATATAGAAAAATGGAGTCCAAATTCTTAATTAGGACGAAAAATTGAGTAAACGGACATATTTACAAAAATACGGACCTCGGAACCCCGGATCGAGGCCCGAAACGTCAAAACAGTCTTTTATCGACCATTTTGTGCATTAAAAATCATATTATGATATTCCTTGCTCATTAACGAATTTCAGATATACCATATTGACCGCAAAATTATTTCAAGCAACTTTGACGTTTGGCTTGCGGACAACCGGGACTCCGAAGCGCGCGTGCACCCGAGCAGCTGCGGAGCAGAAGTCGGACAAAAATAACAAAAGCAGTGCAAGAGCCAAACACGTCCAAACATATCAACAGGAACCAACAAGTGGGTTGGCCAAGTTGAAAAAGGAAGGTCCAATCCGGTGATGACACATGACAAAAGAAGATTCTCCTTATCCCTTCTCATCCTTATTACTCCCTCTTTCATCATTTCTAAGGGATATTATCCTACAACTCCAAAAAGCTCCCCCATTTTTCACTCCTCCAAAAAAAAAAAAAAGAACAACCTCCATCTTCTCTCTAAAAAATCAGCCCCCTAAACCACCACAACATAACTATAAAACCACAATCAAACCACCACAAATAAACACTACTTCAAACACAAACACAAACACATTCAAGCACACTCAAACACTCTCAAACAAACATACAAAAAAGCCTTCCCTTGGAAGCTAAGGAAGCACATCTAGATAGCTCTTCTCCCCTTCTCCTTTTTTTCTAATGTAATATTTCGTGTTCTTGGCTATGGGGTCTAGCCAAGTAATGGCTAGACCCCCATGTTTGTTAATGTAAACACCAAATTATGTAATGTTGTTCTTTGTTCCAAAGAAACTCTTGATATTTTCAAAATGAAATCTCTTGCATTTTAAATATGTGTTTCTCCTCTTTTTTTACTTGTCATGTATTTGTGAGGGAGAGGCAAAGCAAATCACCAATAACCAAAACACACACATAAATATATAACTTGAGAGGTCAAGTGCTTTGTCACCCTTTATCTCTTCTTTTTTGTGTATCCATCTTACTTGTGTTTTATTTAGTACAAAAAGCCTCTATGATTTTCATAACATGTTAAAGTAGTCATGTATCTATGATATCCCCCATCCCACGTCGAAAATATGTGGGAATTTAGTGTGATATATAGAAGGTCTATACACTACTATTAAGCATCAAATCATCCATTAGACTTTTGGAAGCCTGTGATGGACTGTGGTTGACCCAATTGAGGAGGTGCTTAGTGGGTCAGTGTGTGGTGCCTACGTAGCGGGTCGGGCTTCGGGCTCGAGTTATTACAAATGGTATCAGAGCAGAACCCCGGCCTTAAGGCTTGCGAGCTAGCCCGTGGGTACGATCTGGGTATTGATTGATCTTGCCAGGCACGGCAAGGGTTTGAGTAGGGGAGATTGTGATATCCCCCATCCCCCATCGAAAATATGTGGGAATTTAGTGTGATATATAAAAGATCGATACACTACTACTAAGCATCAAATCATCCATTGGACTGTTAGAGGCCTGTGATGGGCTATGATTGACCCAATTGAGGAGGTGCTTAGTGAGTCAGTGTGTGCTGCCTACATAGCGGGTCGGGCTTCGGGCTCGGGTCGTTACAAATGGTATCAGAGCAGAACCCCGGTCTTAAGGCTTGCGAGCTAGCCCGGGGGTACGATCAGGGTATTGATTGACCTTGCCAGGGATGGCAAGGGTTTGAGTGGGGGAGATTGTGATATCCCCCATCCCACATCGGAAATATGTGAGAATTTAGTGTGATATATAGAAGGTCCATACACTACTATTAATCATCAAATCATCCATTGGACTTTTGGAGGCCTGTGATTGTGATGGGCTGTGGTTGACCCAATTGAGGAGGTTCTTAGTGGGTCAGTGTGTGGTGCCTACGTAGCGGGTCGGGCTTCGGGCTCGGGTTGTTACAGTATCAAGCTTCAAGTGTTCATTCCATGCTTTGGTTAGGTTTTGATGGTCATCTTCTCCATATCATGTTGCTGTCCAGAAACTTTTATCTCTAACCTCTTCTCATTGTCACATTGTTTGGACATTCAAAACTTGGGAATTTTGTGAAGGTCAAGCGAGAAATTTCATAGACAACATGGTTTGGAGTCCGTAAATATTTTGTACTTTATTTTTCCTGTAAATGTAAGTCCTCTTTTATATTTTTGTACTAAAGCTTTATTCCTCAGTTCATGAAAGTACTATTTTTTGACCTGAAATGTCAAGAGGGTTTTCACCTATAAAAATTTGTCCTTTGGTTCTAAGTTTTGGTGTGTTTCATTTTGAAGATGTCTTAAACAGCTTTCATGTTTTGACTTTTTCGTGATTCCCGTCATTAAAGGCGTTTATGAGCTGTGCAAAGTTAAATACACACTGTTTTCCATGTTCTGGCAGAATGCATGTTTTAATTCAATGGATCATTTGAGCTTACAATATAGACTCTAAAATCATTTAAAAAATCATGGAACTTTATTAATGTGTTGGGAGTAAGTCCCCATTTTTACATTTTCACATTAACAAGTTTTGGTTATGTTTTGCAGATCCAAAAGGGACAACAATCCATAAAATCTGGATATGGACATCTTGGGCATTACAATTCATATGGGATTTGTTTCCCAAATTTTGTACTTAATTGTACATTAAAACCCCCATGTAAATAATCCCCTCCCCATAATTACTATAATTACTCCCATATAATTGTAAATACATATCAAAATCATTTTCGAAAAATCAAGTGTGAGTCCTCCCAAACCGACTCTCACTTGTGAAATCAAGCAACTTACCTAGTTAGGATGAACTCCCTCAAACTCATCACCATTTCCAAAGGCATAGGCATAGGAATAGAAACTAAAATCTACTTAGGACGGCGTGCATGCATAGAGACCGAAAGGGCGAGAAGGGTGCTTAACACCTTCCATTCTAGTAACTTAGCCCCCGAACCCACTTTCCCTAAAACAAAATGGTTTTTCTTCATTTTCCTACATAAATAAATGAGGTGGCGACTCTTGCTTGTTACAAACTCCAAGGGTACCATTATGAGAAACCTAGTGCATTCAACGCACACTTAGCACGAAAACTCGTCGTCTTATGCGACGTCGGGAATTTCTCGAGCGCGGGCTCTCACAGACACCCAGGGGGCCAGAACTTTGGCAGACAAGATACTTACACTGGGATATTATTAGCCTCATCTACAGTAAGACGCTCGAGAGTTTGTGCAAAAATGTGACAAGTTCCAAAGGTATGCCGACCAACCAAGGCTTCCAACCACCAAGCAAACACTTGTGATTACAGCTTGGCCATTCGATATGTGGGGGGTAGATTTGATCGTACCCTTCCCACCCGCCCGTGGAAATTGTAAGTACGTGATCGTGGCTATTAACTACTTCACCAAGTGGATCGAGGCAAAACCTTTGGCAAAGATAATAGAGTAAAATGCCATCAACTTCATACATGATTACATTTGGTGTTGCTTTGGGGTACCACATTCATTTGTTTCAGACAACGGGCTACAATTTTTGACTGCTTATGAAACATAGATGAAGAGATTGGGAGTCAAACATTGGAAGTCATCAGTCGCATACCCCCAGGGTGATAGGCAAGCAGAAGCGGCTAACAAGTTTGTTTTGACAGCCCTAAGTAAGGGCCTAATTGGTCGAGCTGGAAGATGGTTGGACGAACTGCCCCTCGCTCTTTGGGCAGTCCGCACAACCACCCAGGGGCCCACTGGGAAACCCCATTTTCTCTTACTTTTGGGTCGGAGGCCATGGCACCTGCCAAGCTACGAATTCCTACAGCAAGGGTAGCTTTGTTTGATCAGAGCCAAAATGAATCCAACGGATTAATCAACTTGGACCTATTGGAGGAAAAACTGATGAATGCCCAACTGAGAATGGTTAATTACAAGCAGAAGACTAAGGGGTATCATGCAAGAAGGTCAAGAAGAGGTCGTTCAATGTGCGAGATTATGTCTTGCGAAAGATCGAGGTAACTGGAAGGAAAGCTGAACAGAATAAGTTATCTCCAAACTGGGAAGGACCCTACATTGTCACTAGAGTTGTCAAAGAGGGGACTTACATGATCTGCCATCCGGGGGGCGACGAGATGAAACATACTTGGCATGCTAGCCACCTAGTTAAATATTAATTTTAATTAAGCTTTCTATGAAACATACTTGGCATGCTAGCCACCTATTAATAAAGCAAAAATTGTTGATACTTGTTCATTACAAAAACAAAATCCAAAGAAATTAATCCTATTGGTCATCCTCATGATGATCCTCCTGATTTTGCTCCTGCGCCTTTTGATGCTCACCTTGCTCGGCTTCATCAAATACTTGGTCCTAAGTGACCTCTTCATCCTCATCAGCTTCATCAGCCCACTCAAGCTCTTGGAGTTTGGAATTGAAATTCCTTGGCTCAACCGGAGGGCCGACCCAAGGCTCTAGTCCATCCTCAACATCTTGATGTGCGATGATGGCCAGGTCGCTGGCATTATAGGGAACAAGAGAGTGGACTGCTCGAGCTACCTCATCATACCTATCAACGTAGGCCCATTCAACTAATTTCTCAACTGGTAGTTCGACATTGGGATCTACAAGGGCTCGCCGAGCCATGTGTTGGCGTCCAACATTAAAGAAATCCCTAGTACGGGATATGATGATATTGTAGCACTCATCGTTATTCTTGAATTGCTCGACGACCGCCTTCTCTCTAGCTTGGGCCTCCTCCTCCCATTTGATCCGGGCAGCCTGGTGATCGTCGCTCATCTTTATCATGCGATTGTTGCGATCCTGGATCATCTCAGTTAACTTCCATAGCTCTCCCTCCAATTTGACCTTCTATAGCTTGACCGTAGCTGCCTCCTCCTCCAGTACCGCCTTGGATGAGGCCCAAGATTTCACACGGGCTTGAAGGGGAACGAGCCGTTCCTTGGCAACCTTCAGAGCAGCCAAGGTGTCATCCCGCTCTTTCTCAGCATTGAAATGCGCGACTTGGATAGCCCGATAATGAGAGTCGGACTCCTTGAGTTTCTCCCTGAGACTAGCAGCTTCTCTTGCTTTCCTCGAGTAGTTGGCAGAGGCAATTTGTTCCTTCTTAATGGCAATCCGCCAGCTGCACTTAGCTTGCTCCGTTAGGGCAAGAGACTACACAACAAAAATAAGACAGTTAGAGGAATGGCAACCAAGGTAACGACGAACAAACAAAGTAGAGAAAAAGTGAAACAAAATTGAAGTGGTACCTGGGAGGCGAGCAGGCCATACCTGTCGCTGTATTCCTCTGGAGTAAGTCCATCCTCCAAAAATTGGGCCAGAAAATCCCTGTCAACAGCCCTGCTCATGATAATTTGTCCCAAACCCAGCTCGGGGTATTGGCGACTTGAGCTATTGATGCCCATGAGAGGGGATACATCACTCAACCTCTCAACAATTGCATGCACATCTTCAGTGCTTCTAGCAGAGGGAGCTTTGGGGGGAGGATGACTTGAGACGGAGCCAACTGCTCCGGAAGTACCAGCTTTTTCAAGTCCCATATCGACACGGGATCTTTTCCTAAGCCGACTGAGAGGAGGGTCGACCTCGATCTCTTCTATCTCATTGACATCGAGCTCTAAGTCAACGATATTATGGGGATCTGCCCCGCGATTCTTGTTTGGGTTCAGAGCCCGATGCATTCTCGATCGACAGGTAGACCTACCCTTTTCCTCCATACACCTCCACTTCAGGTTCTCAATAGGCTCCACTTGCCATGTCCCATCAACGGGGATCATTCCCACTCCAGCCTTGGGGAGCAAGGCATTCCGATCTATTGCTACTTTCTCCCAGCTAGCACGAGCGTTGGCCATCTCATGGGCCTTTTTGTTTCTCCTCCTATCACCGAGGTAAACTATTCTATTCACCTGCGCCTCCTATTCAGCTTTGAGAACTGCAAAGACAAAGGGAAAGAAGTCAATACAAGCATACGAGTAAAGTGATAGAGAAATTACATAAATATCAGTGCAAGTACTTAACCGCCATAACGGAATAGGCCTCTACAGTGGCCCGACTTCTTTTTGCAGAAGTGACACTGGGATTCGAACCTCTCCCTCTCATGAATCACCCAGTCCAGGTATCTAAGGCTTCTGATTATTGGGATAAGTGGGGCTACTTCTCCATCACCACCCAGCATCATCCCGGTCTGGATGAAGAAGTCCTTATCCGACCCCAATGTGGCCCAACTTATGGTGCTCCTCTGAGCCACCAGTGTCAACCTACGAGTGAGATAATCACTCCACTCTGAGACCCAGTAATCTTCTTCCTTCATAGGTGGCGTATCTGCCTCAGACAAAGGGAATTCCCATCCCTTTCTACTCTTGACAAGTATCATGTGATTGTTCCACCCAGAAACCTTATCGGGCAAATTGATGAATAATTTGGGGGCCTTGGGCTTTGCAGGGATGCTAAACCCAAAAGTATTCTTGTTCATAACCACCTTAAAAAAATCTCCTGAAAATGTGCATACACAGCTCGTACCCCAAGAACCCGCTCACCATGACAAAGCATACCAATACCCTAACTGTGTTGGCGCCCAATTGTATAAGGACAACGGCCAAATGCTCGAGGAATTCGCAGATGAAGGGGTCAAGGGGAAGGCATAGGCCAGCCTCAAATTGGCCGTAGAAGAAGGCTACCTTGGTTGTACTCAGGCTTCGATATATCCAAGATTAGGCCTTCCTCTGCCTCTCAGTGAAGCGGGTTAGATGGAAATCATCACGGGGCACTTCAAAGAAATAATGGAGGATCTTAATGCGGGACTCAGCATTCTTCCTCCCTGTGGCTGGCTTGGGGACCACATACCCCCTCTCATTGCGACCTGGCACTACAGTCGAGCAAAATTTGTCCACAATATTATTGGAGGATGAGCTCAACGCTGTAGAGGTCAAAGTTTGTTGAGCTGCCATATCTACAAAAGACATAGAAATAAGGGAATCAGACCTAGTTGAAGTATGTTCCGAGCTATCTAAGGGCGACCTAGATTCCCCTGGGAATGCTAATCTCTCTTTAGGAAAAGAGGGTTTATTGGACTTGATGTAAAAGACTATAAGGTGGTCTATCAACTTATTGAAGAGACTGAAGCGAATAATCCGTGGATCATCCGCCTCCAAGTCCCCATGCTCTCACCTGCGGGAAACCCTAATTCGCCATAGAATAAGCTCCACCTATTAAAAATAACGATACACTAATCTCTGGTCAACTCTCTCTATGGTCCCTCTAATCGTTTGTAAATCCTAAGGTTAACACAGTTATACCCATACCTAGCCCTTAGCACGAAGCCGAAGGTTATAGCCATGGCGGAATAACAGAGAAAGCTCAAAATTAAACCTAAATGAAAGAAATTGAAGGGTACCTTGTTGATTAGGGGAAATATCGAGTTCAAGGACGAAACGGAAAGCTTGATTGCACCAGAAAGTCGAATTATTTGCTGTTTGTTCTTGTTGGGTATTTGAATGCTTAATGATTGTAAAGTTTGGAAAGGAAAAAGTCCTTCCTTTTATACTATTCTTTTTCCTTACCTGAATTGAAAAGGTTGGGAGAAATAACCGTTCGAATGTCAGAATAAAGGCTCAACGTAGGTCCTAATGCAGTTGTCCAATCGTCAGAACTGTCTCATTGAGGCGAAAATTACGGTGCATTAAACAGCATATCCAACCGTCAGAAGTCAATCGTCAAGAGCGACCTACTTCTACCTAGTCGGCCTTCCACCAGCGGACTACGTAAGTCATCACAAATTTTTCATTAACTTCCTGGTCGACAAAGTCAACTCAGAAAGTTGGGAGCCACAGAACGGAATAAAAGTGATGGGCTAGGCTCAATGTATAAAGCCCAATGTTTTGATCATTACAAAGGCACAAACAAGTGGATGAACCCAGCTGTTACAACTCTATTGGCCCAATGGTAAAGGTCAGTCGATCACACTCATTATCCGACCTTCATTGATCCCGACCTAGCTTCGTCCGACATACGATCTTCTACTTAAGCAATCTCTGCCCAGCTGAGACACGAAGTCAGGTCGACCTCGAATACTCAGGCGATCTCGACCAAACAAACATGTACGTCTATCCACGATTTTATTCGTAACCGTCTTCTACAATCACAGATACCGTTACGCCAGCATTATCTCCGCGATCCAAGGGATTAATAACGATCCTATGTCACCACTATATATACCGTACTACATCCAACGTAAAAAAGTAATGTCATATTCACTAGTTGAGATTTAAGTCGTTCAATACAGTTTATTACGAACTTAACACTATATCTTATCATCACGTCGGAGGGTATTAGTCGTATACAATCTCGTCTATTCGTTTGTTTGTGGTTTAAGATCACAGTTGCTGGATTATAACCTATTGCTGGAATAATTCTTTTGCAATTCACCAAGATAAAAAACTTGTTAAATTAATAAAATAACTTAATCAACACCATAAAACAATGGATATTTGAAAAAAAAATTAAAAATTAAGTGCTAAAATACATTTGGGGTTAAAAAAATAAAAATTATAAAAATGTGGGACGTCCCGTCCCAACCTGTCCCATCTCGAACGAGATGTCCCAAATATGCCCGCTTTTATACGGAATTAGTATATACTACCCCATACCGTCCCATTTGTATGGCAGGACGGAATGTATCGACGGGACGATCCCAATTTGATGGCGCTTATTACGACGGAATCGGATCGGTCGGCGGAGAGAGAGGACTAAACTACCCTCTGATAGGTCTAATACATGTATGGGCCTTGTACTAAGCCAATCGATAATATTAAACCGGGCCGCATTAGGCAAACCCTTAGCCTAACCCAGCCCGCCAAGAACAATAGCCCTAATTTACAATAGCCCTAATTTTTAAAACCTCTTACCCTATCACAATCTCAAGTTTTCTTAATCCCAACCGCCACAGATCATCTCGCCGCCGCCGCCGCCGCCGCCGCCGCAACTTCTCTCCGTTCGTTTCTCTATTCTCTCGTAAGTTTCTCTTACCATTGTTCCCCATTTCGTTCCCTCGAAAAGAAGGATAGAAAATCTATTATATGAGATCTTAATCCTTTGTAAATTCGCATTTGAATGTTAACCTGGATATTGATTTTACGCTCGTACTTGTTAATAGTCTATCCAGTTATGTTCGATTTATGTACAGCTGTTCTAACTATGACGCCATTGTTTTGTGTGTGAATTCATTATGTTTTTCATTTCCTAAATTTCTTAGTTGTGTTTGTTTTGATTGTATTTTTTGTAGAAGTATTAAATCTACATGAAATTACTTCGATTTCTTAATTTCTTGTAAATTATTTTGCTGAGTAGAAAATCTGTTTGGTTTTAGGATTTGATAGCCATATATATGCCAGATAATCTTATGCTTTACCTATCTGTGTTTTCTATGTGCTATGTTAGTTTTTTTTTTTTGAATGGTGATTTTTGCATGACATTGGTATCCAATGGTGGGTCATATGGTTCAACTACTAACTTCCATCCTTAACCAAACCTGAAGAAAGTTCTATTTTAGATTTAGAATTCAAAAATCTATTATGAAATTGGTAATGAAAAGTTCCATTCTAGATTAAGGTTAGGGACCCTCTCTATCAATTTTCACTCAATTAACCGCAATACACCATTCGGGTTGCCGTATGTCATTCTCCACATGTTTAAGTGAAAAATCAATGGATATAGGAGTCAAGTCCTTAGACCAATCCCATCCATGACCTTGGCCAACCACAACCTACAATAGACAAAGCCAATGGGAGGAAATGAAGAAAAACAAAGAAATGTGGTTGGCAACTAACCTAGGTTGCAACTAAGCTTTCCAAAATTACTTGGACATGGATGTACTTTGATTGGTTGATGTTGTTTTATAGATAATTCTAATATATAATTTTAAAATAGCTATAATTGATTTTAATTTTTATTTAGAATAAATTTGAAATTACCTAAGCTCATCTTTTTCATTCTTCATAAGTAAATAAGAATCACATTTGATATATTTTGGTGCGCAATGTCAAATACTTTCTTTTTGCAAGTTTAATTTCAGGTTTGTATGATATTGTTTTTTCATTTAATAAATAGAGAATAATAAGAGATATTGTAAGTTAGATTAGGTTGTGAATGGTAGATACAAATAAGTTAATGGGGTATGTAAGCTGGGTATTTAGAGAAAAGAGAAATAATATTTTATTAATAGGTTGAGTTGTGAAGTGGTAGTCTACATTCACAAGTAATCCAACCCAACCTATTAATAAAGTATTATTTTTCTTTCCTTCACTTACCCAACCTGGAACCCCAATCCAACCAAAATCATTTCTTCTTATATATCATTTATAACCCAACTCAAGTAGTTATTAAAGGCGAAAGGCGAGAGACAGGCGAGAAGTTCCTAGAAATGATGAATGGCGAGGCGGTTGAAAGGCGGTAAAATAGAACAAAAAGAATAGTAAAATAATATACTCCCTCCGTCCCATTACAAACCACAAACTTTCCTTTTTGGTCGTCCCATTACAAACCACAAACTTCCTAAAATGGAAAGGAATCTTTACTATTTCCTCCACTCATTCTCTCTCCTACATTATTTTAATACTCACAACACCATTATAATTCACTATTCTCTCCACTATAATTCACTTTTCCTTAATTCCCGTATCTACAGTAAATTTCTTCTTACTAATGGGACGGAGGGAGTATGTGTAAAATATATTAAACAAAGCTTAAATATGTTAAGAACAAAAATTTTGCATTAAATAAAGGTCACAATTTCACATGTAATAGCAACTTAACACAACTAAAACACCCAAAAGTGAGAATTTTAAGAAAAAAAAACACAATTTATGTTCAAATCATTAAACAAGTAGTCGTTTAAAAGCGTAAAATAGGTGAATTCGAATATATAATTTCACTATATATAATTTCATACTTAGTGATGCAAATAAGATATAGTTAGAGCTACAAATGACAAATGAGAACCGAAGTAAAGCAAAAAAACAAATTAAATTAGTAAACATATAAAATTTGCGAACCTCCCTTTGAAATTAGAATTAAGCAAGCTATTTGTAGTGTTTTTTTCCCACTCCTTTGTTTGTCGTCGTTCTAATTTGTTATTTATCACACTTATTTTCTTTTGATCGCTCGAGAGAAATTATGGATATCTTTCTTTCTCATGTACGCCACAAGCTATCTTTACTCCATATTATCCCAAAACAACGCATTGGGTTAAATTATTGAAACTAAAATTACAAAATGACCTGGTTTAACACTACACATACACCTATTTGCCTTTTGACAAAGGGAGACTTCTCACGCCTCTCACTATAACCAATAAACGCCTCACCTGGCCTAATTAGGCGCAAAACAGCCCGCCATAAAACAAAAGGCGGTCGACCCCTAAAGGCGCCAAAACGGCGAAGCGGGCGAGAGAGGCGCTAACCTTTCGTAACTATGAACTCAACTCACAATATCTCTTATTATTTTTTTGTTTATTTTATTGCATATTATCAATATACAATTTCTATTATCTTTTTAGTTTTGTAATAAATTTATAAGAATATATTTTACTATTATATTTATAATTATTACACTCACAAAAATTACAATACTAAATTTGGATCCAATATACCAATGATATTTTTTGAAAAGTTAGAAAAATAAAGAGCTATACATTAATGATGATTTTTTAAGTACAAACAAAGAATGTCTAAATTGTGCCCCAAAATATATTGAATGTAGTCTCTATTTATAGAGAATGAACAAAACAATACCAATTCGGTGATTTATATTTTTAATAAAATTTAAATACAATTATATTTGTTTGAAATTTGTATCTAAATCGATTATCTATACTTTCAAAAATAAAAGATTATGTGTAAAGTCCTACCAACCAATGACAAGAAAAAACCACTTGGTTGTGTAATTGAGGTTGCAATCCTGGTTAGCTAACCAATTTGGTTGCCTGATGGATTTTTTTTTCTACCTTTTATCCACTTCCTTAAATTGCTTGTGGGTCGTGGTCGGGTGTTGTTGCCGATGGGAATGGTCTCAAATTTAGTGTTACAATATAATATTTCGAAAAAATTATTGGGTTGACCACAAAAGGTTATATTAGAGCATCTTAAGTGAGTTTATCCATCAACCCACCTTTGCAGTTCTTAATCCTTTCCTTTATGCTTCAAAAAAATACCTTTCCCTTGTGAATATATTAAGCACAATTGATGGACGTGTAAAGCTTTTTAACTTGTAATCACTACAACAACAAAATCTTAGTCCCTAAATGATTTTAAACTACCTCCGTTAAATGCTACATATTTTTTTCCCTTTTTGGGTGATCCAAAATTAGTGGCCCCAACACATGTTTTGGGGCCACGTTTAAAGCATTTTTTATCTACTAGCTTTATTATGGTCAAAATTGTTTTCTTAGTATTGTACAAGTCAAATATATCACTTACCTTGAATTGGTGGGAGTAATTTTTTTCAAAAATTAATATTCTTCATTAACAATCAATTAATTAAGAGAAATAATGGTTTATGGAGTTATTTTTTTATAAAAAAGATAGTTATAAAACAGCTTACTCTTCTAGCTTGTTAATAACTATTTTCTATTTTTAATTAAAAGATTATTTTAAAGAAGAACACATTTACAATATCTAAAATACAAATAAATAGCGTGGATATTATATTAATTGAAAATATTCTAAATAGGAATATTAATTGAGAAAATACTACAGTAACTAAAAATTATGTAACTTTAGAAAAAAGCATAGTCAAGATTAAGTCTTGTTTGAAACAAAAAAGAAAGGAGAAAAGCTAGTGCCAACCAATAGATGGTTATCAATCGGTCAATGCCTCCATTGTGTGAAAATAATCATATGGTCCATAGAGAACTAAAGCTTTCGAAATAAGTCCATTATGATCGTGGAAGGAATTTGTTTCCTCTAGCAACTCTAATGGCCATTTTTCCAAAGCTTTAATGAAGGAATGACCGGTTGATGTGTTTTGACAACCGTTGGAGGGGATGATTTGGTATAGACCGCTTGGTATATTTGTTTTTGGCTGGTTTAGCAGTTGTTCTGCCTTTAAAAATTAAATAAAAAACAAAGCGAACATTCTTTCCATGCCAAAGGTAACAGCATGCAATAGTAATTATAGGAAAACAAGATTGTATTAGTATATTTAATAGTCAATGGCTGTTCATACATTAAATCTTTCAAAAAAGTAAATTGATATATAAATAATTTGGTAGACAGAATATACTCCTTTTATCCCCCCCATAATAAACAGAACAAATATGTCCTACTTTCCTTTTTCGTAAAATCCCTCATTTCTAATATTAGCATCAATTATACTGCAATTTTATCAAGGTACAAGCAAGTGCATAGTTCATAAAAAACGTTGACTTGTCAAATGAGACAATTTTTTTGGGACGGAGTATTATTTTTCTAATATAACAGTAAAATTACTCATTCCGTCCCAAAATAAATGTCGCATTTGACTTCTCAATTGTTTCTAAGGAACGCCCTGCTTGTAGATTGCTTGTACCATAGTAAAATTGCACTAAGATTGTTCCTTTATTTAGAAATGCGACATTTATTTTGGGACAATTTGAAAATAAAAGCATGACATTCATTATGGGACGGAGTAATATTTTTCCTGAATTACTAGATTATTGTGAGAATAATAAATTATTAAAAAATAAATAATATTCCGTTTTGAATGTATATTTTGACAGAATAAAAAGTTTATCGATTGTTGACCTGGCATTATAGATACATCTTATGAAGTTTTTTCGCTATGTATGCTCTTGGCGTTATGTTTAAATTTTATGGTGTTTGATGCAATGTTATACTCCCTCCAATCCGAAATGAGTTCTCATTTTGTACTTTGAGGGATTTTTTGAACAAGTTGGCTTTTAACCATTTTTAGTGGCAATTTAAAATTATTTGATGATAATGAAAGTGCATGATTGAAAAACTGAACTAGCCGTCTCATTCTTGTATGTCGTTAGTTTTAGTTTCAGAGTGAAAGATGGGTCGTGTTCGTACAAAGACCGTGAAGAAGTCCTCTAGGCAAGTGATTGAGAGGTACTACTCAAAGATGACTCTTGACTTCCACACTAACAAGAAAATCCTAGAAGAGGTTGCTATTATCCCTTCAAAACGCCTTCGTAACAAGATTGCTGGATTCTCCACTCACTTGATGAAGAGGATTCAGAAGGGACCCGTTAGAGGCATCTCTCTGAAACTTCAGGAGGAAGAGAGAGAAAGGCGCATGGACTTTGTGCCTGACGAGTCAGCAATCCGGACTGACTTGATTGAGGTTGACAAGGAGACCCTTGAGATGCTTTCAGCTCTTGGAATGGCTGACCTTCCTGGAGTTGTCAAGCAAGCCGTTGAGCCACAGGCCCTGCCGGTTCCTGGGTTTGGTCGGGGAGGAGCTGGTGGTGGATTTGCAAAAAGATACTGAGAATGAATGGTAAAGTAAATTCGATGGCCGAAGTTAGATTCAACTACGTCTGTCCCACCAAAAAAGAAAATTCAAATTTGCCCATTGTTTTGAAAAAAAATTGGTCATTTATTTTGGGACGGAGGGAGAATTTAGTTTTAAATGCTATTTTTGTTGCTGAGGAAATCAGTGTTGGTTGCTGAAACTTGGTTAGTTTCTATTTCATCTTAAGTTTTCTTTGAATAGCTGCAGTTGCTGTTAAGAGTTGGTTTCATCTCATATTGAGGACAGTTGTGGGAGTCATTAGTTTTGGATATTAATGGGGTTTGTCTTATTCATTTTCAGTTGCATTCTTTTTATTATGTTTGTTTAAGGTTCAAATTAGGGAACAAATGTTAGGTTTACATTAGTAGGAACAAATCTCTTTGCTGACCATTTTCTTGACCCACAAGTTAGTTTGTCAGAAGTAGTGAGAATTTACCTAAGAAGAATACCTTGTAGGTTTTCAGGCCTAACATTTATCACCATTCATCTTCAAGGCTAGAATGAAACAATATCCATTAGCATTAGCATTGCTCCTGTCCGTCCCAATTGAATTTGTATGCCTTAGGATGATCGGAATGGCTGAACTCCCTACCGATGATGCACCTGTCAAAACATCTATCCACTTGACATAAGAAATGAAGCAAATAGATGTATTACTAATTGTGGCAGAGAGAAGAATAAAATCTGGTTTTCTTCACTAATGAGCTGAAGTCAACGTTTACTCGATGCCACTGCTGCTACTCCAGCGATGCGTGATTTCTAGACTGGCACCTCGCAAGATCTGCCACGGACACTCTTCTAAGAAATCCCAAGGGTCCGCTCCCGAGTTTTAGAACGAGAGAAAGGAAAGGAAGAGGAGAGAAGAGAAGGGGAAAGAAGAGAAAGGGAGAGAATTTAATGTCTCCCCTACGTGCTCCCGAGTTTAGGAAGGAAAGGGATGGAAAAAAGTTTAAATTACACTTGTATCCTTAATGAAAGAAGAAGAGATATATATTTGAGGGATAAAATAGGTATCTCAAAAAAGTTGGTTAATGAAATTTTCTTTCCTTCCAATTCCTCCCACTTTTGGGAGGATTGTAAAGGAAAGAAAATCTTAAAAATTTTCCACCCCTTTCCCTCCACTTCCCTCTTAAAAAAACTCGGAAGCAAAGCAAGAAGGGAAAATTTGTTAGACTTCCTTCCATTTCCTTTCCTTTCTCTAGTTTTCTAAACTCGGGAGCACACCCCAAAGCTGGAGCCAAATAAAAACATTGATAAGTGTTCCTCTCGGTTCAAATGCACAGCAGATTTACCAAACACCTCACACTGGCACAATCCTTGATGTACATGTACCTGACTGACCGACCATGAAATATCCTCCACCCCCGAACCAGGAGAAACCCAACTCTCGATTTTTTTTCTCAAATAATACTCCCTCCGTCCCTAAATGTTTGTCCCGTTTGACTTTTCAAACATTTTAATTTAGTGATTTTGAAGCTTTAATTTTGGTTATTTTTACAAACGCTTTGAAAATTATTGATAATATACACCACCGGTATGTAATACTCCGCCCTTAAATGTTACAAGTTTTGAAAATTTAGTGATTTTGAAGCTTTAATTTTGGAAATGAGACTTAACTTTTTGGGACAAAGGAAAAGGAGAAATGGGACAAACATTTAGGGACGGAGGGAGTACATTTTTAAAATTATATTTACCAAAGTGACTTACTGTTCAAATTTTTTCCCCAAATGTCCCACTTTTTGAAATTCGCTACACCGTGTAGCGAGTTTGACCTTTCCGGTGTAGCGAGTTCTAAGTAATTAAGTTTGCCAGTTTGCAATTAATTAAGGCAATTAATTAAAGAGAAACTCGCTACACCGTGTAGCGAGTTTCCCTTTTTTTTTTTTTGCCTAGATAAGGTTTTCCAGATTCATTATCCTCCGATCCCTCATTCATTCATTCTCATATCCTCCTCGCAACCCTCAATCTTCTCAATCCTAATTCTATTAAACACAAAAAAATAAATCCTAGAGAGCAGCGTTTTTTTTCCCGCCGTCCCAATTCCTCCGGTGAATCCTCCACCCCTCAATCTTCTCAATCCTCCTCTTCATCGCGTGTTATTCCTGGTCCCGCCGGTGCCGTAGAGTCCGCCATGCGCCAGAAGATTCTCGACCGTCAGAGCTTATCTTCGCAAGAAACCCCCATCGCAACACAAGAGTATATACGGAGAGCGATTGAAGATCCGGTGAAGGATGAAGCTTTCCAAGACAGTCCTTGGCTCTCTGCAATGAAATTTCTCACTGAAGCCGGTACATATTATCCGTTGAGCTCTATCAAGAAGAAATGCCATAATATTGACAGAGTGGATCAGGTATAATATCAAGATTAATTATAGTTAAATGTGTGTAAAGAGAATTGATTTTTTACATTTATGTATGTTCTATTAGGTTGTTGCTGTTATCAAGTCCTGCACACCAAATGGTCTTGGTGATCTCTGAGTGACTTTAAAGGTTAGGATAGGAGCTTAGTATGCTTTCTATCATGGGTGAAATGTGTTTTGAGTTACTAACTGGGATAAAATTATTAGGATCCTACGGATACCATAGATGCTTCCATTCATCGAAAAGTGACGAGAGTGAATTTGGAAAAGATATATCTATCGATTCTGTTCTGATACTTCAGAAGGTATGATATACTCCCTCCGTCCCACCCCAATTGTCTCAAAATGGGTTCGGCTCGGGAATTAAGAAAAGTGATGTAGGAAAGAAAAACCAAAAATAAAAAAATGGGAAAAGCCTAACGAATTAATTAAGATTGAAAAAATGTGAGGAATAGTTAGGAGAAAGAATGTTGTGAGTGTAAAAGTAAAGTAGGAGAGAGAGAATGAGCAAAGATGGAATAGTAATAAAATTAATTGAAAATGTAGGTAGCATGAGTTTGAACATGGATTTGAAAAGGAAACACCAAAGGCTTTAACTTTACCCCTTCTATCATTGAACTACACCACTCACTCGGTGTTAATCTTGAAGTTAATTATATATATATATACATATATAACAAAAATATGAATGGGCAAAAAAAAATTTCCACTACATTTCCGCGGGGGGGGGGCGAGTGCCCCGCCGCCCCGGATCCGCCCCCGGATACCATAGATGCTTCCATTCATCGGAAAGTGATCGAGTGAATTTGGAAAAGATATATCCGTTCTGCCTTTTGATACTTCAAGGTATGATATATTAAATAATAGAAGTCAGTACACTTTGAAATCATCATTAATACTTCCATCTAATTGTTTGTTTTGAAATATTTAGGTTGTTGTTTTTGCCCCCAACCCATCACGATCAGCACGTTATCTTAACATCACACTCCCTAATGTCTTTAAGGTACATATTTTCTTATTTTTGCTGAATTGTTGGAATCATATAGTAAATGATGTTAAGCTCATTTGTTTTGCAGGTATTTCCTAAGAATAATAAAGTTAAGTGAATAAATGCTAAGCTCATTTGGTTTACTCAAATTTCCTAAATGTTTGAATTAATTAATATAAGATTTCATATGTGATCGGGATGTGGTCACTAACTTGATTATATTTATTTTGATGTTATATTAGTTTTTTAAAAATTATTTGGTATAGTTTGTGCTTGGTTTCGTTGCAATTTTTCTAGTCATCATTTTTTTAACACATGTAAAAAAAAAGTTTTTAAACAAAAACATAATTCAGCAACACATCTAAAACAAAAAAAAGTTTGTAAATAAAAACATAATAATTCATGAAGAAGAGTTGACGTTGAATATATTACTACATCCGTCCCACTTCAAGGGTCCTATCTTTTTTGATGTTAGCACGAAGGTATTTTGAGCAATAATTTGAAGTTAATTTAATTATTCAAATGAAAATTTAAAACTTGTTATTGATACACCATTATATGTACTACAAATAACAGTTTTTAGATATTCATTAGGATAACTGAATTAACCTATATTTATTGCTCAAAATACCTTCGTGGGTAACATAAAAAATGAAAATAAGAAACTTGAATTGAATAAAGTGGACTGGACAAACTCTGACCTAAAACCGCTACATCGTGTAGCGATTTCACCTTTAATGAAACTCGCTACATGGTGTAGCGAGTTTAAGCTGGCAATTACCCTTTCCAGCAGGTGAGGTTCAGTTTCCAGCCAGCATAAATGTTCAGTTTCCAGCCCAGCCATTCGTTATCTTCCTTTCTCGTATCTCTTCCTCTCGTATCTCTCATTCAAACTCTCTCACAAAAAAAAATTAAAAATAACACAAATCTTCTTGACATCATTTAATTTCATCAGATTAGTTGAAGATCACGAATCAAGGTAAATTAACATCATCTTAATCATTGTTTTCACTTGTGTTTAGAAATAAAATTTAAGTATTTAACTGTGTTTTAGTATATTGTAGATATAAATGTTAGAGTTTTGTTATACAGTTTTTAACACTTTGATTTCGTAATGTAGGGTTAAAGATGAACGGGGGTCCAAACATTTTCATGTGTTATTGGGGAGGTGATGATGAACAATCGTTTGATGGTCCTCATTTCAAAAAAGGGCCAAAATGTGCTATTAGGGCTAAATACCGATGGAGATACAATGAGTTGATTGATGAGTTATATAAAAAGACGAACTTAGATCGGTCTCAATTTGATTTGAAAGTCATTTACAGATATCCTCATTCTTTTGATAGCGGGATTGGTGAATACTTTCCTTTCCATATTGAAGATGATGCGTGTATGGATATAATGTTCGATCATTTAGCTAAATTTGGGGGGATGGGAAATTTACAGCTGTATGTCGTGTAAAATTGATTGAAAATCGACCCAATCCAGAGTTTGAAACACGACACACAAAGACCATTTATGGGTATTCACCAAGTGGTAACCTTGATGCAGGGGTTGGTCCAAGTTCCCAAACACTTGTATCAACCCAAATACCAAATTATGATGATGGGGGCATTTAGGCATAATGATCCTGTTAATGAGATTATTTCTGAAGATGATGTATATTATGAAGAAGAAGAAGTACACACAGATGTAGATGCAATGCTAGACGACGATGAAGATGAATATGAGGAGGGTAGTAGTGATTCTGATGTCGATTTGGGAGAGGGTGATAATGGCCCGATTAATGATGATGTGGAAGCACCTCTTGTTCATTATGAAGTGCCAAAAAATTGAAGATATGAGAGAGGGGATTTATCCCTTTTATAGTGATATTGGTACTTCTGCTCGACAAGAACAAGGTTTCATTGATTACGATAATGCACATAGTTTTCCAGCTTGGGATCCGGATAACCAGGCGATTGCTAAAGGGATACGCTTTTCTGGCAAGAACGACGCACAATTTGATATAAAAAGGTACCATATTCGCACCAATCGCCGGTTCAGGGTAAGAAAGAGCACACCTCACACATGGGTAATTGAGTATCTATTGAAAAATTATCCATAAAATATTTATGTTCGTGTGAGTAGGAGGAAATTTGGCTATTGGGAACTGACAAAGTATAAGGCTCCTCATTGCTGCTTATATTTTGGAGAAAGTCGAGATCACCCCAACCTAGATGCCAAGTTTATCGGTCGGGAAGTTGTTGGTCTTATTAAGGCCGATTCAGATGTCAAGGTTGGATTCATTATTGCACACATCTTTAGTAACTTTGAAAAGCAAATTACCTACAAGAAGGCATGGTGTGTGTAACGACCCTAACCCTAGGCACTAATTTTAGCATCATAATATATGCTTTTAATATTATTGTTAATAGTATGTGTTCATTTTATATCATTAATTTCTTACATTAGGATGAGATAATTGAGAAATTAAATAAAGCATTTTGGGAGAAGTATAATAATGGAAATGGGTAAATAAATAAAATGTGAGTAGTTAGGTTTTATTATGTAAAAGAAGGAATAAAGGGTTTGAATGTAGATTGGTGAAAGCCTCAATTTAATTGGGAATGGGGGGGGGGGGGCATACCCTTGAAACCCTCCCCATACTTCTTCATACCTTTTTCCCTCACCCCTCCTTCTTCCTAGTCAAAACCCTCCCTTACTTCCCCATCATTTTCTCTTCTCCATCATCCTCTCCATTCCAAAATATCCATGGAAACTTCCTTCCAATATCTTCCTTTCAAAAAGGGTAGTAAATCCAATCCTTCTCCATTTTAAGATCCGGGTGTACTTCCATGTTCGTAGAGACAAGGGGAATACATCAAGCTAGACAAATCTTGGTTTCATCTCATATTACTAAGTAAGTTATTATGACTTCCTTCTAATAATTGCTCACTTTATGTGTTAATTAATCTCTTGTTGAAAGCAAATGATTTTTGATATTTGGAATAATGTTATTTGAGTTGGAATTGATATTAAATTGTAAATTGGTGATCTAAGTTGGGAGAAGAGTGGTATAGAGTAATTGGGAATATTAATGGTTTAAGTGTAAGTATTTATTGTGGGTTTGGCCAAGTATTAGAGTTAGGAAGTGAGTTATTATGAACCTTCCCTTCTTTAAATGTTCATGAAGATTTAATGTTGTTATTGTTGTTCTAATGACTATTTGTTGCTTGGGAAAACCTTCTTAGATTGAGGAATTTGTTAGTTTATAGAAAATGTGGTGTTATTGTTCATGGAAGTGATAAAGAGTAAAATGATATGGTTTAAATAGAGATAAGAATGTAAAAAAATGAAATGTAGTAGTGTAATGGGTAGAATAACTAAGTTGTAAGTGGGTTAAATCCATCTTACTTGGATTAGAATGGTTTAGAATGAGTTTTGGTGAAGTTAGCAACCCCCTTTTTATGCCTTTGTTCGCACATACCAGTGCGCGCCCACTAGACCGGTGCGCGCCCGCTCATTCCCGGTCACTTCGTGCGCGCACCCACCAGACCGGGTGTGCGCCCACTAGGACCGGGTGCGCGCCCACCACGACCGGGTGCGCACCCACTCTGTTTTTCAGCATTGACCCATTTTTCTTCCGTAATTCCCTTTAGGTCCTCCAATAAATTGAACCTTTGATTTCTTAAAATACCGCAAAGTCCTTTTTACTCTCAAAAGGTCTCCGCTCCATTCCGTTCCACTTTTGCTTCCTTTCTTCACTTTAATCTACCATTTTCCACCTAATTAACCTGTAGTCATAAAGACACTAGAAAATGCTTGGTAGCCTTGTTTGGCAACGTAACCAATGTGACTCCAACTTGGTAAATTGAGCTTGAACCTTCATAGAGACCTCGTAACATGGAATTGTCCGGAAAATGGTTGTTAAGCTTGATTCATACTTCACCAATGTGGTTCGAACTTGGGAAGTAGATCATGAATATTTATTAAGGATATCCGAGGATGTGTAATGACTTCATAGGAATGGTTTATGTATCACATTGTGGTATTGCATCCCAAGTGTGGATTATTTGGTATATTGATATATTGTATCCCAATTGTGGATTATCTGGCATGTTGATTATATTGTATCCCGGTGTGGATTATGTGGTTATATGGATACCTTATTTGAATTTATATTCGTTAATGGTATTATGCATAGTGTATTAAATGAATGTGGCACTATGATATTGATTTAACATGAGTATACATTACCATGTTGTTATGTTCTTATCCCCTTTGTGGATTTATTTCAAGTATATATCATGTGCTTGAACGAGTATATATGATTAGGGGGTATAATGGAATTCAATCAATTATTGATTTGTTCTATAAGTGATTGAAGGTTCATTATACCTGTGACCTGCCCCCTCTGTGGCCATAGAGTGGGGGTGCTAGCCGCTGTATTGAGCCAAAAGCCTTGGCTGCACCGCCGCAATTTGGTGTACGGTGGAATGCTCGTATGAAGCCAAAAGCTTTACAGTAGCGATGATATTATATGATACTCTGAATAAGGGTCATATAAGTATCTTATTTTCTTATATGGATCTCTGAGGTATGAGACCTATAAGTGGTGAAGGTGCATGGGGGCAATTCACCAAAGAGCGGAGTTTTACTCCCACGTTGTACGACTTATTATTCAGACGGGAAAGGTAAAATGAGGTAACGTAAGGTGTTTACCGCTTTCATAATGTGTTATGTGCTACCATGCTATGTGTTGCATCTTGTTTGGCATCTTGCTGCATTCATAATAGCTTATTGAGATTTATTCTCACCCCTTCCCTTTTAGTGCTTTAGATTGTGCTGAGGCAGGTGACCTGATCCAGTGAGGCCGGGGAAAGAGTTTGGATTCTTGCTTTTGGGACTTATCAGGATAGGTATATGAGTGGGTTGTCGGGAGTCATATTTAAGTATTACCCTTTTATAAGTTGTAAGGAAAACTCTTTTGTCAAACAATGTTAATTAGGATTTTCAATGTAATTAATCAAGTATGGTTATTAAAGTATTTGTTTAAATTCTTCCAAGTGGAGATATTATTATTTGATTTTGTTTATGGAAAATTTAGAATTGATTTTCTTTTAAAGGCAAATAAAAGTTTTAAAAATATCAGATGGGTTTTCTTAGTTTGAGCCTCTCAAGCTCGGGACACGCGTTAGGTCCCGGGTTGGGGTGCCTCACAGTTGGTATCAGAGCTTAGTTTAGAGGTCAAGGGTAGATGTCTAAACTAAGGGGGAATGTGTGGTAATTAACGCCGAGTGTTTAATGCAGGAGTTGGTTCTAATGGCCGGAAGTAATGATGATCAGCGAAAAGTTCTAGAAATTGAAGGAGATATGGGTATAGGTGGAATTCAGAATGAAGAGATGATGAAGTTATTCAGGATGTTTGTACATAATATGGAAACTAGAGGATCAGTTCCGAATCAACCTGAGGAATGTAAAAGTGATGGATTGGAAAGATTTGTGAAGATGAACCCACCGAGCTTTAACGGAGATCCGGATCCGTTAAAGGCAGAAAAATGGTTAGCCGAAATGAATAGGATTTTTGAGGTTATAGAAAGTCCCAACGAAGAGAAAGTTAGGTATGCCATTTTCAAGCTTGAAGGTCCAGCTGATCAGTGGTGGCAGATTTTGAAAGGAAATTGGGAGCGGGATCATATGCCCCAGACTTGGGATAATTTCACCAAACAGTTCGAGGATTATTTCATTTCGATGGTTACAAGGGACAAGAAGGAGATCGAATTCTTAGGACTAGAACAAGGGGACATGACGGTGAATCAGTATTCAGTCAGGTTTGAGGAATTAGCTAAGTGTTGTCCTCATTTGGTACCGCATGATACACTTAGCTAATTCCTCAAACCTGACTGAATACTGATTCACCGTCTTGTCCCCTTGTTCTAGTCCTAAGAATTCGATCTCCTTCTTGTCCTCATTTGGTACCGCATGAAGCGAGAAGAGTTCATAGGTTTATAAAAGGTTTGAGGATTGAGTTTAGGAAGAAATTAGTGATTGATAGCTTCACCAATTATCAGACAGTCATAGAGAGAGCTTATAAGATCGAGAATAACATTGAGGAAAATAGTGGAAAATCGGAAGGTGGGATTGAAAATAAGCCAAAGTATCTAGGACAAGGATCCAAAATCATTAGAGGACAGCCAAGGACTTTAACCCCAGGAAGTGCGAGAGGAGAACTTGTGGTAGCTTCTTCGTCTAGGCCAATATCCAAACAGTATGGGATGATTTGTAAATATTGCAAGAAGATAGGTCATTCTGAGGACAAGTGTTGGAGTAAGCAAGGGAAATGCTTGAATTGTGGAGCAACGAGACACTTTAGGAGGAATTGCCCAAGGTTGCAGTGGGGACGAGCTTTAAGCAGCGGTCAGCCGGGTGAACGACAAAGAGGTGGTACCAAAAGAGATAACGAAGGGGAACCGAAAGAGAAGGTCTGTGATCGAGTGTGTGTTTCGGGTCCAGGAGAGATAAATTCCTCAGGAGTCACTAGAGGTAAATTCCCTGTCTCAGAAGTAGGAGTCATATTTTATAGATCTTGTTTCATATCATTATGTGTGGCATAGCATGTTGCTTCTATGTGGCATACATTACTTGAGAAATTATTTTATTGTTAGAGAATTCTGCTCTTATGAGAGAATACCTCGAATCTCCTTTTCGTTTTTACCACGATGGTGATGTGGTTATGGGCCGAGCGTGTATTGCCGATTGATTTGGTATTATTATCAATTTATGATTTTTAGATATACTTGACCTGGAGGGTTAAGTAGTTGTTGTGCATTGGTAGACTATCACAAGAAGTGAGTCTTCTTTTCTGTGCCTAAATTGTTTACATTGGTAATTGATTCAGATGAACATTTATGTGATACTCTTGTTATATAAGCATTAAAGACAGAAAGTTTTGGTTAAAAGTGTGAAGGATATTGGTATGTGTTAGACTTGCATAAGAAGTCTTTTCAGAAATTTTACGTGTTAGTTGTGAGTAGATGGTAATTGTGTTTCCATCAAGGTATCTCATGTGTTGATTCTAAGTATGATGATCAGAATTTTAATCCTTAGTTTGATGGCTTTATGGTAGTTAGGATTGATGGTCTCTTTGTTAATTAAAGTTCCGGGAAGATCATGAAAATCATTTGAGAGTTGGGTTAAGGATTCCTTGTGAGGAGTCCTTGTATGCAATTTGTAACTAGTGTGAGTTGGCTCGCAAGGATTTTATATTTTGTGTTATATAGTCTTAAGCTTGAAGGTTACCATGAATCTTACAAGGATTTAGTCCGTGATCTTTGGGTTGGCAAGTATCATCAAAGGAATTTCTAAGGAGTTCTTGAAAATTGAACAATCGTTGCTTTAGTTAACTCTAATGGATATATGAATGCTGTGGGATGTAATAAGGATGAATCATATTGATAAGAGATGGAGAATAGATTGGCCATGGATCCGATCTTTACCTTATCTAGTGGATGTGAGGATCTTGTGAAATATTAAGTGTGTATTGAAGGAAGATTTGAGTGTGGTATTATGCAAAATGGGAAAGTGATAGCGTATGTTTCGAGGAAGTTAACTTAGATAAAGCGGAATTTTCTTATCCTTACCCGAGAGTGGTTACAATTGTTTTACGTTATTTAAGTAGAATCTTATCTTTTGAAGCTTCCTTTTTGGGGTTAGTTACCGATCCTAAGAGTTGGAGGATTTAGTTAGTCGAAAGGAAGAGATTATAATGCTATTCAGATTTTTGATGGAATAGGTTGTGTGTGTGATGGATCTCCTCTCAAACTCGGGAATTTTTAATTAACCTTAACAAATTGTGAATAATAGCAGTTTTTAGTTTAGCATTGAATCGGTAATGTATGAAGATTGGTATGGAAAATATATTTGTATGGAATTCTTCAGTTAATGATAATTTGGGCGGATTTGACTTATGTGGGGAAATTGTTGAGAGTTATTAGAATGATAGTTTAGGGAATTGAAATCCTAGGGTATTCGGGTTGTGAAAATATATAGAAGAATCATGCCGTTAAGGAAACTAGTGAAAGTTGTAATTTGAGATTCGTGAGAGGAACCTTTGCTATTCAATCTTTAAGGTAAGTCTTTTTAAAAATTCGGGACGAATTTTCTTTAAGGGGGAGTGAGTGTAACGACCCTAACCCTAGGCACTAATTTTAGCATCATAATATATGCTTTTAATATTATTGTTAATAGTATGTGTTCATTTTATATCATTAATTTCTTACATTAGGATGAGATAATTGGGAAATTAAATAAAGCATTTTGGGAGAAGTATAATAATGGAAATGGGTAAATAAATAAAATGTGAGTAGTTAGGTTTTATTATGTAAAAGAAGGAATAAAGGGTTTGAGTGTAGATTGGTGAAAGCCTCAATTTAATTGGGAATGGGGGGGCATACCCTTGAAACCCTCCCCATACTTCTTCATACCTTTTTCCCTCACCCCTCCTTCTTCCTAGTCAAAACCCTCCCTTACTTCCCCATCATTTTCTCTTCTCCATCATCCTCTCCATTCCAAAATATCCATGGAAACTTCCTTCCAATATCTTCCTTCCAAAAAGGGTAGTAAATCCAATCCTTCTCCATTTTAAGATCCGGGTGTACTTCCATGTTCGTAGAGGCAAGGGGAATACATCAAGCTAGACAAATCTTGGTTTCATCTCATATTACTAAGTAAGTTATTATGACTTCCTTCTAATAATTGCTCACTTTATGTGTTAATTAATCTCTTGTTGAAAGCAAATGATTTTTGATATTTGGAATAATGTTATTTGAGTTGGAATTGATATTAAATTGTAAATTGGTGATCTAAGTTGGGAGAAGAGTGGTATAGAGTAATTGGGAATATTAATGGTTTAAGTGTAAGTATTTATTGTGGGTTTGGCCAAGTATTAGAGTTAGGAAGTGAGTTATTATGAACCTTCCCTTCTTTAAATGTTCATGAAGATTTAATGTTGTTATTGTTGTTCTAATGACTATTTGTTGCTTGGGAAAACCTTCTTGAATTGAGGAATTTGTTAGTTTATAGAAAATGTGGTGTTATTGTTCATGGAAGTGATAAAGAGTAAAATGATATGGTTTAAATAGAGATAAGAATGTAAAAAAATGAAATGTAGTAGTGTAATGGGTAGAATAACTAAGTTGTAAGTGGGTTAAATCCATCTTACTTGGATTAGAATGGTTTAGAATGAGTTTTGGTGAAGTTAGCAACCCCCTTTTTATGCCTTTGTTCGCACATACCAGGTGCGCGCCCACTAGGACCGGGTGCGCGCCCGCTTTCATTCTGGTCACTTCCAGGCGCGCGCCCACCAGGACCGGGTGTGCGCCCACTAGGACCGGGTGCGCGCCCACCACGACCGGGTGCGCACCCACTCTGTTTTTCATCATTGACCCATTTTTCTTCCGTAATTCCCTTTAGGTCCTCCAATAAATTGAACCTTTGATTTCTTAAAATACCGCAAAGTCCTTTTTACTCTCAAAAGGTCTCCGCTCCATTCCGTTCCACTTTTGCTTCCTTTCTTCACTTTAATCTACCATTTTCCACCTAATTAACCTGTAGTCATAAAGACACTAGAAAATGCTTGGTAGCCTTGTTTGGCAACGTAACCAATGTGACTCCAACTTGGTAAATTGAGCTTGAACCTTCATAGAGACCTCGTAACATGGAATTGTCCGAAAAATGGTTGTTAAGCTTGATTCGTATTTCACCAATGTGGTTCGAACTTGGGAAGTAGATCATGAATTTTTATTAAGGATATCCGCGGTTGTGTAATGACTTCATAGGAATGGTTTATGTATCACATTGTGGTATTGCATCCCAAGTGTGGATTATTTGGTATATTGATATATTGTATCCCAATTGTGGATTATCTGGCATGTTGATTATATTGTATCCCGGTGTGGATTATGTGGTTATATGGATACCTTATTTGAATTTATATTCGTTAATGGTATTATGCATAGTGTATTAAATAAATGTGGCACTATGATATTGATTTAACATGATTATACATTATCATGTTGTTATGTTCTTATCCCCTTTGTGGATTTATTTCAAGTATCTATCATGTGCTTGAACGAGTATATATGATTAGGGGGTATAATGGAATTCAATCAATTATTGATTTGTTTTATAAGTGATTGAAGGTTCATTATACCTGTGACCTGCCCCCTCTGTGGCCACAGAGTGGGGGTGCTAGCCGCTGTATTGAGCCAAAAGCCTTACAGACCGCTGCAATTTGGTGTACCGATGGAATGCTCTGTATGAAGCCAAAAGTTTTACAGTAGCGATGATATTATATGATACTCTGAATAAGGGTCATATAAGTATCTTATTTTCTTATATGGATCTCTGGGGTATGAGACCTATAAGTGGTGAAGGTGCATGGGGGCAATTCACCAAAGAGCGGAGTTTTACTCCCACGTTGTATGACTTATTGTTCAGACGGGAAAGGTAAAATGAGGTAACGTAAGGTGTTTACCGCTTTCGTAATGTGTTATGTGCTACCATGCTATGTGTTGCATCTTGTTTGGCATCTTGCTGCATTCATAATAGCTTATTGAGATTTATTCTCACCCATTCCCTTTTACTGCTTTAGATTGTGCTGAGGCAGGTGACCTGATCCAGTGAGGCCGGGGAAAGAGTTTGGATTCTTGCTTTTGGGACTTATCAGGATAGGTATATGAGTGGGTTATCGGGAGTCATATTTAAGTATTACCCTTTTATAAGTTGTAAGGAAAACTCTTTTGTCAAACAATGTTAATTAGGATTTTCAATGTAATTAATCAAGTATGGTTATTAAAGTATTTGTTTAAATTCCTCCAAGTGGAGATATTATTATTTGATTTTGTTTATGGAAAATTTAGAATTGGTTTTCTTTTAAAGGCAAATAAAAGTTTTAAAAATATCAGATAGGTTTTCTTAGTTTGAGCCTCTCAAGCTCGGGACACGCGTTAGGTCCCGGGTTGGGATGCCTCACAGTGTGGAAAGCAGAAGGTCATTGTAGAGGTTTTTGGAGATTGGGAGGAATCTTATATAAGGTTACCCCGCGTCCTAGCAGCCATTCAAAAATACAACCCGCGCACAATTGTTAAATATTCTCATCCTCCTCCTCCTCTCGGTGACTTTTTAATGTGAAGTTTCATTAGAATATGTTGTAAAAAAAATATGAAGAAATCCAGAAAATTAGGCTAGGGGACGAGTCGTCCCCAACTACACCAACTATTCCCCTCAAAGGGACGAGAGAATCTGAGATCAAAATTTTGGGCCTGTTCAAGTGAATTCGCTACACGGTGTAGCGATTTCATTTAAACTTGTTACCACAGCAGCAGCAATCTTTAGCAACCCACCTGCAAACAACCAAAACCAAAAAACCTGCTGCAAACAATCACACCAAACAACCTGCAAAAAAAATCCCATATCCAATACAACATCTCCAATATCCAATATATTATGAAACACTAAACCTGTACAATATACCATAACACACACCTACACATCTACTTAAATGTGTAGAAAGTGTAAAAAAAAATGCAAATATCCAAATAAAAACTAAAAAAATCATAGTTTTAGTTATTATAAATAAAAATATCCAAATAACAACTAATAGTACAAAGTTTCAAGGTACAAATAAATAAAAAAAAAGTTTCACCTATTCCTCCCCTCGTAGTCAGATGGGGTGTACTTACTCGCTGCCGAGACCCTCTTCTAATCAACTCCTCCCGTTGAGCAGGGGTAAGTTGTACCCCACTAGACGAAGTCGCAGCCGGATCGGAGAAGGGGCGGAGCCCTGCTTGTGATGTAGAAGTAGGAAGCCTAAAGCCACTTCCACTCCCCGAATATAATCTGAAGCCCATAGTGGATCCATGGGAAGGGTCTGGCTGAGCACTCCACCCACTCTCACTCCCACTCCCCCAGTCACTCCCACTCCCCCAGCCACTCCCATCCCCCCACCCACTCCCACCCCCACTCCCACTACCATAAAATTGACTATGAGTCTGAGTCCACTGTGACTGTGACTGCCATTCATATTGTCCATCATCCTGGGTCTGGGTCTGGGCTTGAGGCTCTGGCTCTGGCTCTGGCTCTGGCTCGTCGTGCAAGTCCATTTGGGGTTGTGGTTGTGCCTGTGCACGACGTCTAACTCGAAACTGTCGAGGTTCTACCCCATGTGCGCGATCTACCGGTGGGGGAGGTGTTGCAGCAGACTGAAGGCATTGTTGCTCCCTAACTCCCGTGAGCCCGTGTGTAATAGTCGCCTGCATTGAAGCTTGTCTGGGATGATCCTACGCCTCCTTATCGAAATGGAAGCGCTGAAGGATCTGCACCTGTTTTAATATCAAAAATAAATATAAGTATGAGAGACATAAGTTAATAATTGAAGTTTTGTTAAAAAAAAAACTAGAAATAATAACTTGAAAAATGTAAAAACTTACCATAAACTCTAGGCAAGGGGCAACCGACCGGTATCCAGCCTCCTCTATATGAGTGAGGTTCTGCACAAACATACACGTTATGCTCCGATACCATATCATATATGGATCGGTGTAATGCATATCGTGAATGCCTGAGACCCCGGAAACCAGAAATTGTCGCCGCTGTTCCCAGAGTGCAATATGTTGTCGATGGTGGTCGCTCCAAATCACGGTATTGTTTCCCAGCTGATCACAACTGTGCAAGTCCGGGTGAGTGTTGCACGGTTCTGGGACCCTCTGCAGCAGGCCAAACTACCTCATAACGCGATCCGGCAGATGCCACTCGATCCTCTCAAAGCATACAAGAGGGACCTGCGCCAACCATACGTCCTGACCCTGAGTGCAGTAGGGCGGAGCGTATCTCTCTGCATAAGGCTGCCACACAACCTGATCATCGGTTAGCTTGGCCAGCTGATCACGATAGCCTAGCAGGTTATGTGCAGTAACCTCCTTCAGATACAGTGATGAATGGGTCCACCTGAAATTTCATAAACAGAATAATTATAAGAAAAAGTTAAAAAAAACATTAACGACGAGAAAATAACGTATGATATATGTATACCTGCATCCGAGGGGCATGAGCACGTAGTCCGGATCTCTGTAATGCCTACGAATTTGCGGTTGCAAACATAGCAACCGCTCCCAAGCCCAAATCTATATCAATATAAATATATATCAAATACTATAAATAATGCCGCTAATTTGAAATCAAACTTAAAAACAACAACATAATGAACATTAAAATGAGATAAACATACCTGTAGAACGTTGAGAAATCCTCCGCACTATTTCGTCAGAGGGTTAGTCGCACTACACAGCTCTCGATATAGGAAAGCGAGTGACGTACTTCCCCAACTGTACTGGCTGACCCTAGAAACATCCCAAAGCAGAGGGAGATAACACAACTTAACCTTGTTGTTCGTACGATCAGGCATGACCGTAGAACCTAAGGCGAGCATGATATATGCCCATACGTACATATCCACAATGTCTAAAGGAGTATCATCGGCGAGGTCATGGAAGTGTGTAAACATGCTCGTAATCCACCTGAGCTTCAGACTACTCCCAGCTATATCTCCGGGATCAGGGACAGCCCCTAAAAGCTGCTGACAGACAGCCCACCAATCTAAATGTGCTGGGATGCCAGCATCAGTAACATCATCCCCATCAATCGGCAACTCAAAAATCATGGCGATATCCTCTAGGGTGATCGTCATCTCACCAACCGGGAGGTGGAATGTATGGGTCTCCGGATGCCATCTCTCGATCAAATCCTCCAGCAACCCATAATCGTACTAAACTCTCCCTATGTAGTGAACTCCACTAAAGCCGCACTCGGCCAGTCTGGACAATATCCTAGGAGCTAATACGTCCGGCAAGGAGGCACCACGACGAAAAGACAGGGGACTAGTAACCTCCACATCGGCCCAAATAAATCGAGCTCTATGGTTCTCATGCTGTGTCAGAACAGAGGCATCGATAGGCCCGAGATCAATGAAGGAATCCATCTAGTTATTTCAATATCAAGGTTTGTAATTAATAATCATTTTTTTGTAAACTGTGTTTCTTCTATATTCATTATTTCCTACATAGTACAAGTATTGCTACGTCAGTAAAATTTGACTTTTTTGAATAGTAAGGTTGACTAAATACTTTATAGGTACGTGGTTATTGTTCTACCCACCACACTGTATATCAACTTATACAGCTGCCTCGTATGTTTAATTCATACGTGAAAGTGATTACGTGGTTGAATACGAATCACCTCGGCTGTGCTGGTTTTCAACCTATATACCTTATTAGTACTTCTTTTAAAATAAGTAAATTGTTCTTTTGAAATAAGTAAATTGTTTAATAACTATAAAACATTAAAAGATTGTTGAATAATCTAAATCATAAGTATACATAAGAAATACTCACTTTGTATAATTACAGAACACTTGTTTATAATGGTTGATCGTACAATGGTTTCTCGTAGTGGATGGTTACAAATTTGAAACTTATATTATCCTACATAGGAAGTCTAGATATTAAGTTTATAAATGTTTTCAACAGGTTTTGATCCCGAAAAATAAATTGAGCAAATTAGATAACCTTGTTGAATATAAGGCTCTGATACCAAAATACAAAAGATCGATCTAAGCATAAGCATAAGAATAATAAATATGAAATAATGCTAGTACAAGTATTGCTACGTCAGTAAAATTTAACTTTTTTGAATAGTAAGGTTGACTAAATACTTTATAGGTACGTGGTTATTGTTCTACCCGCCACACTGTATATCAACTCATACAGCTGCCTCGTATGTTTAATTCATACGTGAAAGTGATTACGTGGTTGAATACGAATCACCTCGGCTGTACTGGTTTCCAACCTATATACCTTATAAGTAATTTTGAAATACAACCAATAGTAGTCGTAGGATTAGTTAATGAAAAGCCAAAGAAATAAATAAAGATACATATTTACAAATAAATTGGACAAATTTAACTCTTCATGCATTAGAACAACAAGTACACAAAGTAGAAACAAAATAGACAATATTATAAGTCAATTCTCTAAAATTATGAAACACATAATTCTTCAACTCAATTTTCATCTCCAACACATAATACAACTTTATTTAACAAAAAATCAAATAGTTTTCAAGAATATGCCAATGCTACAATTCACCTAAAGAGAAAACTTGCAAAATGTTTGAAAAGACCATCACTAAATAATTCTTTCATAGTAAGTCGAATTATATCAAAAGTATATGATGCTGCAAGAATCGTGCTTATCAATCTCCGTCTACGTGGCAAGACTAATCACTTGGCTCCTTGACCTGAAACACAGAACCCACGACTAGCCAGAATGGTCTCCGGCGAAGACCCTCGGGCGTGAGAGTAAGTATGGTGTATGAGAGCTCAAATATTATAATGAACAAGATGTATTCAAAATAACAAAGAGCAATTACCTTGGAACGGTTGATGTTGCCTTGTATTTATAGTTGTTGATGAGAGATATAATTGTGGTAGGATTGTATTAAATCCCTATAATCTCGGATCAGATATGTATAAGAGATCTTGTCCACGAATAACTCCTGATTTGTAGGGAGTCTGTTATGGAAAGACTTGTGTTCACGCCTGGACTCTGTAGGTCGTCACGTATTGTAATAGGTCGAGGTCGCCTGTTGGGTCTAGGTCGACCTGACTGATGGATGAGATTGGGTCATGCCCGTATGGAGATCTGGATCGTTAGGTCGGACCAAGCTAGGTCGGGACCTCGTAGGTCGGACAATGAGCTTAGGTCGACTTGATCATGTTGATAGGCCTTGGGCCTAGTAATAATTGGGCCTAGCCCACTAAGAACGTGGTGGCAATAATAGATAAATGGTTGGGCTTTACTCGCTGGGCCTAACTCGTCACTTTTATTCTGTTCAGTGGCCCCCAACTTTCTGAGTTGACTTTGTCGACCAGGAAGTTAAAAGGAATTTTGATGAAGCTTTGAAGTGACTCGCAAGTCGATGCTCGAGCTGATGTTTAGTCGACCAAAGGTGACGTGGCTCAATCCTGAACGTTTACAGCGAACGGTTAGATCTGGAAGAGCGCCGTTTTTCCGTAATCATTATAATTTTGACGTTTGGGAAACTGCTTTGGGAACCGTTTTCCGCATTAATGACAATTTTTAACCGTTTGAAGCCAAAAACCTTCCCAATTCAGGAAATGATTAACAGAGGTATATAAGGAAAATCCTTTTCCTTTTCGGTTTTTTACAAATTCCCAACTCTTGAGCAAACCAGTGAGAAAGAAGGCGAATATATACCCCCAGCTACTCCGACGTACTTGGACTTTTCCGATTTCTTTCCAGCTCTCGTCTTCGTTGTTTTGAGAAAGGTACCCCTCTAATTCTTGGTATTAGGGTTTAATTTTTTCTTTCCTCTTCAATTCTGCCATGGCTAGGACTTTTAGCTGTGAACCTGGTGCTGGCTATGGTTGTTGCTCTATTAATCGTAGAGTGTACAAGCATTTAGGTGGTGTATGGAGGGAGATTCCCGTCGAAGAATGTGCCTCTATCTTAACCAGGTAGGGCTTATGCTTTGGCAATTTATCTCTACCCATAGGAGAAACCCTAGGTGATTTAGGAACTGACTACCCGAGAATCACATCTTTTCACCTTTTCCATGAGCTTCTTGATCACATAGTATTGTTTTATCTCAGAGGTCCCAATAAACCTTCCTTCCTTAGGAATATAAAAGGATTTTTGGGGGAATCTAGGTCGCCCATTAGTAGGTCCCCTAGGTCCCTTGAATCTGCATATAGGACTGATTCCCCTGTTTCCTCTTGTTGTTCTTCAGATATGTCGACTCAGGAAAGGGCGACGACTTCTGCTGGGACGAGCTCCCCCTCTACCAACATCGTGGATGCCTTCTGCTCCACAGTAGTCCCAGGTCGTAATGAAAGGGGCTATGTTATTCCCAAACCAAAAACTGGGAGGAAGGGCTCAGAGGATCATCTCAGGATACTGTATCAGTATTATGGGGTCGATAAAGAGGAATTCAGCCTATCCCATCTGACGGCCAAGGAGTTTGATAAGCTAAGTTGGGAGGACAAAGTTAGAGACCCTACTAGGGTGGCCTTCTTTTACGGCCAGTTTGAAGCAGGCTTGCGTCTTCCCTTGGACCCATTTGTCTATGAACTTTTAGAGTGTCTGGGGGCTGTTCCAATGCAGTTAGGAGCCAACACTTGTAGAGTGCTCATTTGCTTTGCCATGGTGTGTAGGTTTCTGGGGTATGAGCCTTGCGTCCATGTCTTTAGGGAGTTCTTTAAGGTATCTTATGATAAGCGGACTCGTGGATTTAGCACCCCGGCCAAAAAGAATGCTCCCAAGCTTTTCATAAATTTGCCTGATAAAGTAACGAGGTGGAACTCCCACGTGATACTGGTGGAGAGTAGGAAAGGGTGGGAGTTTCCTTTCCCCGAGGTCAATTCTGGACAGATGAAGGAGAAACATTACTGGGTCCCTTCCTGGAGTAAGGATTTGATTGAGAAGCTGAGGTTAGTGGCTCAGAGGGGCACCGTGAACTAGTTCGCCCTTCAAACGGATAAGGTCTGCTATATTTAAGATGGCATGATGCAGGGAGGGAGTGATGACGCCGCTCCCTTGGCCCTAGTTGTAAGGGGCCCCACCTATCCTGATTGGGTGACCCATGCTTTGGGCAGGTTCGAGGATAAGTGCCAGTTCTGCCAAAAGGTTCCCAATTACTATAAAGATCAAGGAGAGCATGTTGGTGGTAAGTGTTTTCTTGCCCTTACCCTCTAGCTTGTCAATGAATTATTAGCATGCATGTAGAACCCTAGCTCGTACATGTTTTAACTCGTATGTAGAACTTTAACTCGTACATGTTTAGCTCGTATGTAGAACTTTAGCTCGTACACAGAACTTTGATTTGTCGAACTAACACTTTGCTTTTTGATCTTATGCAATTTTGACTCCCGAACAACAGGCCAATATGAATCGTATTGCAGGCTTGGCTGATCAGAGGAAGAGCAAGAAAGCTCATGGGAAGACCAATACTCGGGCAGCTAGAAAGAAGGAGGCTGCTGATCGTCACAAGTTGTTGCCCAAGGTCGGCACTGGGACGATCCCTGTAGATGGATCGGGGCCCTTCCAGCTACTTGATGAGCCCGATGTTGAACCTACTGGGGGTGCAGGGGTTGAGATATCCTCGGAGAAGGACTCGGAGGTCAGCCCCATACGCGATCTAATTGGCTTCCAAACTACTGATTTGATCGACCTGGATCAAGGGGAGGAGGAGACGAATGATGACGCTGCTCCCTTAAAGTCGTCAAGGAAGAGGTCGAAGTTCGACCAAAACTTAGGCGGAGCTGGTACTTCGGATAATCCAATCCCTCAAGCTCCTCCTGAAATTAACCCCGAATTTGTTCGTGCTGAAATAGCGAGGCTTAGTGAGGTGCTTCCCTGACTAGTGTGGATTGCTCAAATTGCCGTTATACCGAGCTAGGATATGGACAGGTTATTGTTTGACGGACTATGGATCCGAATTTGCTGACTCACTTTGACAAGGAGGGGCTCTCTCCTAAGGAATTCGCTGATAGGTCCGGCCTATCACACTGCGAGGTATTAGTTGATTTGTTCCTACTCCATTATTTTTGGTCGCCATATTTTGTTGATTTCCTTTGCATATACCCCTTTGTCGAGCTAACTTATTGCCATTTGTGGATGCAGTCCTTAACTCTTGTTGAGCAGGCCAAGAGTGGATGGAGGGCGGCCATCGAGAAGGAGAAGATTGCAACTGGTGCCTATGCCCAGAAGGTGAAGGAGATAGATGAATGGAAGGAGAAATATAGCGATCTGGATTCTGCTTATGATGCCATGAAGATGTCAAGGGACAAAGCCGATGCTGATAGGGACAAGGCTTTGGCTGATCTTAAGGAGTCTGATGAGAAGACTGCATTGATGAAGGAGGAGGTCGATGCTGTCAAGGCCGACAAATCTACTTTGGAAAATGACAACGGGGAGCTGACCAAGAAACTCAAAGAGGCCAACGAGCGGATCTTGACGATGGCCGAAGATCATTTAGCAGCTCGGAAGTCCTGGGAGGAGGCTGCCGTTAAAGCTTTTAAAGAGAGTGATGAGTGTTATGACGCCATTATTGCCAAGGCTGGGGTCTTTTTTGACACAGGTCGGTGTCATATGGCACGACGAGCTATAGTTGACCCGACGGCTGACATATCTCTGGAGCAGCTCGCTAGATGGGCGAATGAACAGCAATATGACCCTGTAGCTCGGGGTGGTCACTCTGTTGTGCCCTATACTGACAACGACCTAGCCTTCATTGCCCAGCAGGATCAGGAAAATGAGTGTGAGCCATGGGTTGCTCCTCCTTTAGCTCCAAGAAATTTTAATGTTCTTTTTGAAGAGATCCAGGAGGCCGAAGAGATGGAAGAAGATGAAGAAGAGGAAGCTGCCCATGACCAATCAGACCAAGCTAACGATGGGCCAGTTGTTTAGCTTTTTCCCTTGATGTAATGAGGACAAGTTCCAAAACAATTTTATTTTTGCTTTGTGAATGTTGATGCTTTGGCCCATCTTTTTGGGAGGCATCTTAACTCGTAACTTTATGTTTGCTCTAGTCCTGGCCCACTTTGGGGGACTGAGCTTTTATTTAATCGTAGCTGACCTTGACACTTGGAATCTTATGCTTTTTGATTTTAGCATGAACAAATGTCGAGCTAGATTTGGTAGGACAAATAAGTCGCTATAAGCTTTTGATCGGACTGGTTTTTTGATAACACAGTCGATCTTATACTTGTACAGTTTTTGAAAACGAGATTGACTAAGAGTCGAATCTGTTTGAGGGAACGAAGCTGACCAAAGGTCGAGCTTTGTTAGAAAGAGGTCGACTTAGATGTCTGACCTGTTTAAAGGAACGAAGCTGACTAAGAGTCGAGCTTGTTAGAACGAGATCGACTTAGATGTCGGATCTGTTTAAAGAAACGAAGCTGACTAAGAGTCGAGCTTGTTAGAACGAGATCGACTTAGATGTCGGATCTGTTTAAAGGAACGAAGCTGACTAAGAGTCGAGCTTGTTAGAACGAGATCGACTTAGATGTTGGACCTATTTAAAGGAACGAAGCTGACTAAGAGTCGAGCTTGTTAGAACGAGATCAACTTAGATGTCGGATCTGTTTAAAGAAATGAAGCTGACTAAGAGTCGAGCTTGTTAGAACGAGATCGACTTAGATGTCAGACCTGTTTAAAGGAACGAAGATGACTAAGAGTCGAGCTTTGTTAGAATCGATGTAAAAACGTAACAGAATGTTGAATAGAACCGCAACTTTTATTGACGTAGAAACATGCTTACATCGAAAATGGAGAGCTAGAACTATAACAAATTCAAACTTGAAAACTGAACTAACTTTAAAGCTGAAAAACTGAACTAGAAGTAATATTTGATAAGGTGGGTAGCATGCCATGGGTGCTTTAATTCTTCACCACCTGGATGGGCGATCATGTAAGTTCCTTCCTTGATAATTCGAGTAACAATGTAGGGACCTTCCCAGTTGGGAGATAACTTGTTCTGCTGAGTTCTCCTTCCTGTTGCCTCGATTTTCCTTAGCACGTGATCGCCTACCTGGAATGATCTCATCTTCACCTTCTTATCATGATAATTCTTGGTCCTCTGTTTGTAGTTGACCATTCGTAAGTAAGCTGTATCTCGCTTCTCGTCAATCAAATCCAAGTCGATCAATCTGTTGGTGTCATTCTGCTCTTGGTCGAAGAAAACTACTCTGGCTGTAGGAAATCGCAGCTCGGCCGGTGCCATGGCCTCTGATCCATATGTAAGAGCGAATGGGGTTTCCCCCGTAGGCCCCCGAATGGTTGTGCGAACTGCCCAAAGAGCAAGGGGGAGTTCGTCCAACCAGTTGCTACGTCGACCAACCAAACCCGTTTTGAGTGATGATAGGACGAGTTTGTTTGCAGCTTCGGCTTGCCCGTTGCCCTGAGGATAAGCTACAAATGATTTCCAATGCTTGACCCCTACTCGATTCATTTCTTCTTCGAAGGCTCGTGAGAATTGTAGCCCGTTATCCGACACAATAGCTCGTGGTATCCCAAAATGACACCAAATGAAGTCATGAATGAAGTTGATGACGTTTTCCTCTGTAATTCGAGCTAGTGGCTTTGCTTCGACCCACTTTGTAAAATAATCTATAGCAACGATCACATACTTGAAGTTTCCACGGGCGGGTGGGAAGGGTCCAATCAAATCGACGCCCCACATATCAAATGGCCAAGCAGCGATCACCGGAGTTTGCTCAGTCGTAGGCAGATGAGGTAGGTTGGCAAATCTCTGACACTGGTCACATTGCTGAACGAAGTCGTGGGCATCAGCTCTCATGTGTGGCCAGTAGTAACCCAAAGTGATCAACTTGTCGGCCAAAGTTCTGGCCCCCGGGTGTCCACCACAAACCCCACTATGCACCTCGTGCATTAACTGAGTGATCTCTTGGGGGTGAATGCATCTCAACAATGGCTTAGTATATGACCTCCTGAATAGTATGTCTCCTTGAATAACGTATCTCGGAGCCTTCTTCTTGATGGCTCGAGCTGCTTTCTCGTCCTCAGGGAGCTCGCCTGTCTCCAAGTATGCCCTCATTTCCTCGATCCAACACTTGTCGTAAACCCAGTTTCTCAACGTATCTTCTACGCACTGAATTTGAACCCTTTCATACGCTGGATGTTCGAGGTAGGAGATCGGTTCCTCATGTGGCTAATCTGAAGTAGCCAGTTTCGAGAGTAGGTCGGCCAATTCGTTGTCCTCTCGACCAATCCTCTGAATTTCCCAAAATTTCAAGTCCTTTATCAATTCTTTCACCAGGTCGCAGTATTTGATTAAAGTAGAATTCAGCACCTCGTACTCTCCTCTGACCTGGTTGACTATCAGCTGGGAATCACAATATGCCATAATCTTGATCGCCCCAAAACATTTGGCGTATTCTATGGCTGCGACTAAAGCTTCGTACTCTTCCTGGTTGTTAGAGGCTTCGAACTTGAACCTCAATGCTTCCTCATAGATCGTCCCTGATTCTGGCTCGATCAACACAATCCCAACTCCACTAACACTCTTCTTTGTCGACCCATCTGAGTACACCTTCCAGCAATCGTCAGGTAAGTTAGTGACGGCCTGAGCCTCTGGCTCCTTTCCCTTAACTTTCTCCTTCTGAGCTCGTACCTCGCTATCTTCCTTGGTGAACGTCAGCTCGACCAAGAAATCTGCCAAAGCTTGAGCCTTCAATGCCTTTCGAGGTCGATACTCGATGTCGAATTCTGTGAGATCAATTGACCAGTTGAGTAAGCGACCTGAACTTTCTGACTTATGTAGGATCTTTCTCAGGGGTGCATTAGTGAGCACAACAATAGGGTGAGCTAGAAAATAAGCTCGTAGCTTCCTGGAGGCTACGACCAAGGCATATGCAACTTTCTCCGCATTGTAGTATCTGCCTTCAACATCAGACAATGCCTTGCTAACGTAATACACGGGCTTCTGAAGCCCCTCTTCTTCTCGAACCAGAACAGCTGCCACTGATTGGTCACCCACAGATAGATATACGAACAAAGTCTCCCCAATAGTCGGGCTGCTCAATAAAGGTGGAGTAGCGAGGTACTCCTTAAGCTGTTGGAACGACGAATGACATTCGGCCGTCCACTCAAAATTCTTCGTCCCCCTCAATGATTTGAAGAAGGGGAGAGATCTTTTCGCCGACTTGGCTATAAAGCGACCTAGGGCTGCCACCCTACCATTAAGTCGCTGCATCTCCTTTATGCTTGTGGGCTCTTGCATATCGACCAAAGCCTTAATCTTCTCAGGATTTGCCTCAATTCCTCGTTGTGACACCATAAAACCAAGGAATTTGCCAGCTGCTACTCCAAATACACATTTGCTCGGGTTAAGCTTCATGTCGTTTGCTCGTAAATTGGCGAACGTTTCCTTTAGGTCGACCACGTGACGTCCGGCCTTTGTTTTGATGACCATATCGTCGACGTAGGCCTCCATGTTTCGGCCAATTTGTGAAGCAAAGACCTTGTTCACCATCCTTTGGTAGGTCGCTCCTGCATTCTTCAACCCGAACGGCATCATGTTGTAGTAGTAAATACCCCCAGCAGCTTGAAAAGCCGTCTTCACAACATCATCCTCGTGCATCTTGATCTGATGATAACCTGAATAGGCATCGAGGAAGCTTAGAGTGGAGTGCCCAGCTATAGAGTCGACGAGCTTGTCAATACGAGGCAGGGGATAGCTATCTTTGGGACAGGCCAAATTCAAGTTGGTGAAGTCGACGCACATTCTCCATTTGCCATTAGATTTCTTCACCATAACCACATTAGCTAGCCAGGTGGTATGTGTAGCTTCCTTGATGATACCTGCACTCAAAAGCTTTTGTACCTCAAGTTTTATTGCCTCCTCTTTATCACGAGCGAAGCTTCTCAGTTTCTGTGCTTTGTACTTCATGGTCGGGTTAACCTCCAACCTGTGGACAACGACCTCTTCCTTTATACCCTTCATATCCTCTACTCGCCAAGCAAAGACATCATTGCTCTCCTTTAGTAGCTCGATGATCTCTGTTCTTTCCTCAGCTGACAACTGCTTTCCAATCTGAATTTTTTGCTCGGGATAAGAAGGATTTGTCATTACTGCTTCCAGCTCGTCCACAGCTTCCAGCTCCGGACCATCTCTAAACTGCAGGGTCTCGATAATGATCTCTCGAACCCTCTGTCTTTCCTCGGCCCCCAAGTGTGGAGCTTCTTCAACGATCATGTCATCTAGCTCAGCTGCGATCTCACTGGTGGTGGCCCCCGAGTTATTGTCGATCTGGAGGCATAGCTCGCCTATGAAGACTTGGTCGACCATAACTGCATCTGAATCGACCATGGTGATTTCGGAGTGACGTGTCGACTCAGTCATGACCTCGTCATGTGAGCGATAGGTCGACTCTTCCACGCAGGTGATCGTAGATAATCGAGAAGTTGTGGTGACTGATTTTGACATCTTCAGGTACCCCTCAGCAGTTTCAATTTCCAATTCCCTCTTCTTCCTCGTTCGAAGGACGTGGTCAAGATATTCTCGAGCTGTACTTCGTACACAGCCGACTCCAGCTAGCGTGGGGAACTTAACTCGTTGATGGGGGATTGAGGCCACCATTCCAAGTGCGACCTGGCCAGGTATACCCAAAATAGCAGCATAATCACTATTCACATCAATGACAATAAATTTTACCTTGGAGACGACCCTGTAAGGATGTTGGCCTATGTCGACGTCCAACTCGATCTGTCCTTTGGCATCGACCCTGTGGTTGGTGAAGCCTTCCAATCTACCATCATAACGTTCGAGCTGCTCCTTTGAGAGTCCCATCTCCTTGAACGTCTTGTAAAACAGAATATCCTTGCAGGCCCCCGTGTCTATTAAGAGTCTGCTCGTCGTACACCCATCAATTAATCCTGGGATAACGAGAACTTGCTCTCTGGCAGCTGCATTAGTTGCCAGCTCGTCCGGATAAAAGCTGATCATCTCATCTCTAATATAGCTTCTAGGTGGCACGTGGGGAGCCTTGTTAAGCTGGAATATCTTGTGTTTTAGGGCGGTGTTGCTGGCTTGCTCCGTGATAACCCCCAAATTCAATCTAGGCTGTCTTGGCTCTTGCTGTCCACCAGCAGCTCGCTCACCACCACCCTGCTGAGGTCTCTTCACATACATGTCGAGCCTTCCACTATCGACAAACTTTTGAATAATGCGTTTCAAGCTCATACAATCTTCCGTAGTGTGGCCCGTATCTTTGTGATAGTCGCAGTACTTACTGTTATCCCGTCTGAACTTATTTGTCGGGTTCATAGGGGCAGGTGGGCCTAGCTCGACGGTGTTGAGGATCTCAATTCGACTCACTGTCAAAGGAGTGAAAGCTTCGGGCACCTTCTCAGTCGCCCTAGTTCTGTTCTTACCATTTTTGTTGTTCCCCCCACTTTTGGCCGAGTCCTTCTTATCAGTATCAGCGACCTCAGCCTTGGGGCCTTTCCCACTTTTCTTCTCTTTTCTTTCTACAGCCAGGGCCACATTGTAGGCTTTCTCGAACAGTTCTTGTCGGGTAGTCACAGTCCGAACTGTCAGCTCGTAGTCTAAATCTGCAGATGCTATCCCATTTCTGAAGCAATTGATTACCTCTCTGTCCGTGAGGTCCTCCTCAATCTTGTCGACCATCTCCTTGAATTTAGTGTAATAGCTCATCGAGCTTTCATTCTTTCCCTGCACCAGGTTATTCAAGTCGGTGACTGTCATCTTTCGAGCCCCAGCTGTCGAGAAGCGATCCAAAAATTTCTTGCTCATATAATACCACGTCGAGATGCAACCTGGTGCCAAGACATTAAACCAAGTAGAGCTGCCCCGGTGAGAGTGCTAGTGAGTGCCTTACACATCATGTCATCCTCGTTAGAGACAAAGCACATAGTAGCCTCCAAATGCTGTGTATGACTCTTGGCATTAGTTGCACCCTATTTTTCCAGGACGGGCAATCTGAAACCTTGAGGAGGTCGTCGGTCGAGCAACTCCTTGGACAAGGTACGAAGAGCAAAATCATTTCGTTCGCCCTTTCCAGCATCCTCTTTTTTGTCAGCCTCCCACTGCTCAAATTTTTTCTTCCACAAAAGCCATTCCCTAGCGTCTGGCTTGTCGTCTCTAGCATGGGAGACGTCGTTGGATTTTTGCCTTTCTTCATGGTGGGATTCCCCTCTTGAGTTGGCTCTGTGCCTGTCACTCCTAGGGGGAGTAATCTCTCTGCTCCTCCTATCCCTATGAGAGGGCGACCTCACTGAATTAACAGGCGACTTGCGCCTTTCCTCTCTGACTGGCGACCTGCGCCTTTCGTCTCTAACTGGTGACCTGCGCCTTTCATCTCTAACTGGCGACCTGCGTCCATTCCTGTCTCTGTGTGATTGCGACCTCTCTGTTCTGTCAGGCGACCTAGGTTTGTTCCTCTCAGCCACCCTTTGTCGTCTTAGCTATGACTCAGTCTCCTGTTCTCGATCTGTATTGAGATGACTTCTCAAGTCGTCGGGTGGAACTGGCATGTGGGTACAAATAAGAGGCACAATCTATCGCTCATCATTCTGTCTGGCACTTCCACTTTGCCGAACACTTCTGTCGGGCTGCTTGTTAGAAACTTGGGAGGGAGCTGCCCTTTCTGATCTCCTTTCATTTTGCTCAGGCTCCTCCTCCATCGCTATCAGCTCTGCCAACAATCTAGCTCGCTCCAGCATCATCTCCTTCTTATTGAGGGGATTGGTTGAGGGACCTGGTCTGTTGCCTGCAGCCATTCACCCTGCTTGGGGACTCTTTGGAGGAGGTTGGACTCCTAGGTCGGCCATGGGTCTTTTCTCCCTCCTACCGTCTGGCAAACCTCTGCCATCAGCAATGCTATTAGAACGTGTTGCCCTTGCGTTAGGACAAGGTGGAGGAGGCAAGTTAACATTATGGTTTCCCGCATTTGCATTGGCACTAGTATATCCCTCATTGTGTTTGTTAGAGGCTTCAGAAATGTGTCCATCAGAAGTTACCATGATTGAGGGTTGTAAGGATTTTCGAGGTCAAGTATGCACGATTCCCGGCAATGGAACCAAACAGATGCTGCAAGAATCATGCTTATCAATCTCCATCCATGTGGCAAGACTAATCACTTGGCTCCTTGACCTGAAACACATAACCCACGACTAGCCGGAATGGTCTCCGGCGAAGACCCTCGAGCGTGAGAGTAAGTATGGTGTGTGAGAGCTCAAATATTATAATGAACAAGATGTATTCAAAATAACAAAGAGCAATTACCTTGGAACGGTTGATGTTGCCTTGTATTTATAGTTGTTGATGAGAGATATAATTGTGGTAGGATTGTATTAAATCCCTATAATCTCGGATCAGATATGTATAAGAGATCTCGTCCACGAATAACTCCTAATTTGTAGGGAGTTTGTTATGGAAAGACTTGTGTTCACGCCTGGACTCTGTAGGTCGTCACGTATTGTAATAGGTCGAGGTCACCTGTTAAGTCTAGGTCGACTTGACTGATGGATGAGACCGGGTCATGCCCGTATGGAGAACTGGATCGTTAGGTCGGACCAAGCTAGGTCGGGACCTCGTAGGTCGGACAATGAGCTTAGGTCGACTTGATCATGTTGATAGACCTTGGGCCTAGTAATAATTGGGCCTAGCCCACTAAGAACGTGGTGGCAATAATAGATAAATGGTTGGGCTTTACTGGCTGGGCCTAACTCATCACTTTTATTATGTTCAGTATATATCCAATAATACAATTATCTAATCAAATTACCTTTCATTCTAAGCAAAAACATAACTATTGTATTAGCGTTGTATATATTTTCCCTCATTTAATAATCTTGTATCATCATTATAATATCATCAACAAATTTGTATGATTAGAAACCAAGAGGAATACAAAGTAAGATCTTAACAACTCTATACTTTTAATATCTATATTTTATATTTCATTTATTTCACATAAATTGAGGTCAAAAATCCTTAAATTGCAAGTAAATAAATAATCAACTCAAAGCTAAATCAACACAAAATGAAGTAAAATACAGAAATGTAAACTTACAATTATGAAATTTTGATGATAAAAACCTTGAATTTGAATGGCAAAATCCTTCCTTCTCTCTGTTTCTTCTTCTTCTTCTTCTTCATTTTGGCCGGCGGCTGTGAAAAAAAAACTTAGGTTTTTTTAGAATGAAGACTGTAAGTCGGAATGGGGAAAGGGGTTTTTAATAACTCGCTACACCGTATAGCGAGTTTGACCTGACATAGTCAAACTCGCTACACGATGTAGCGAGTTTCCCTTTAATTAATTGCCCTAATTGATGACAAACGGTTAAGCCTTAATTACTTGGAACTCGCTACACGGTGTAGCGAGTTTGACCTGTCAAAGTTACTTTGGGAAATTAAATTTTAAAAATGTATTATTTGAGAAAAAAATCCCCAACTCTCACCACAAGTAGCAGATAAAAACACAAGCAACTACACAGACTATGTAGGGTAAGGTGTTCATGAGTGTCTCATTTTTTCCCCCAACACATTACAGGAAAAAAACATCTAGGGAGGTGGCCTTTTCTTTTCTGGCCTCCACCTTAAATGCAATCAATTGAGACCAGGTAAAGACAATAAGAATTCATAAAGAAATTGGATTTCCAAGTGGAAGTGGCTATCAGTAAAGTATTCAGGATACATTAGTAAGGGGTTTATTATTATACGCTTAACAGAAAAGAGACCACTAACCCAATAAGGTTGATGATCCCAAAATCGTCAAATCAGCCCAAATCCAAGCGATCGTTTGCTCCGGCGATTGCTAGGCCTGAAAATAAGACAAAACACGTAAACTAAGCCGGGGCGTGACCGGCGAAGGCCCTCCGGCGTGAGAATAAGTCACGGTTTTGTGATGAGAAACTAAATTGACAGAGTTTCTGTATGTAAAAAGTAACGTACCAAATAATATGCTATATGGCTTGTATTTATAGGGACGGATTGACAGAATCCATGTTGAACTTGAATTGTAAAGAGATAAGATATAATCTTTGGAGGATTATATCTGTTAAGGAATCCTTATTGGATCGGTATTGTAGGAGGTAGTTATAATTCTGATGAGATTATAACTGTTGAATCCTTGTTTGAATAGGACTGTTCAATCTGCTTGCCGGATAGCCGAGGAACACAAATTTCTTATCTCGGCATTTGCAGGTAAGCCGAGATGCATGATTTTGCTTCCTCGTCAGTTGATGATCTGCCGACATATGGATATGCCGAGACGCATGATTTTGTCTCCTCGTCATATGATGATATGCCGAGGTGCGAACTTTTCTCTCCTCGTCATTCATGACCTCTCGGAACATGATGAGCAGGGGAGGAAATAGTGGTATGAAGAACCCGTTGACAATGTTAAGGCCGAGGAAGATACCTCTCGGCATACGAGGAAGGTATCCTCGACACTCATAATTGAGGCATTTATACTTGCAAATTGGGCCTAGATTAGCCTTGTTGATGACGATATACGAGACCGAGGAAGCCCCATGGTTGCTTCTCGTAACTTATATATGGATTATGTTTATAGCCCAATCCATTTGGGCTTGACCCGGGCAATCCCATGTTCGTATCTCGGTTTATACTGTTCAGTGGCCCCCGACTTTCTAGCTCGGCCTAGGACGAGGAGAAAGTCATCTCGTCCTCGGCTATTAGAATACGAACAGGTTTGCCACGCGTCGGTGTCATTTCAGTAGTGCGTCGTTTCATTATCCGCCGGTTATTGCGATGATGATGAGATGTGGGCCCCCATACCTGACACGTCTTGGAAGTAGTTGCTGGCATTAAATGCTTGGGGCGCCATACCCGGTGGCCCATTTTACCTTCGCGTTTAACCCGTTTTGGGCTAGTATAAAAACTAAAACCCCATTTATTTTAACCTTTCCGTAAGGTATTTGAGAGCATATAGCAAGGTTTGAGCGTTGAACCCTCCGGCAAATTTCTTGAACCGTTTGAACCCAGTTTCCGGTGAAGATTTGCTTTTTCCGGTGAAGTTTCTTCAGTGTCCGATTCCGACTGCACTCCAACCAACAGGTATACGTTTCTTCCCTTTTTTATGCTTTTTCGTACTTGATTTCCCCCTGCTTAGGGTTTTGGTAGGGTTTTAGGTTTCAAAAACTGCCATTGTTAAGCTTGTTGAAGCTTTTTGAAGTTTTCGAATTTCTTTGAATCTTTTGATTTTCTTGGATACTTGTATGAATTCTCCCGTTGATCCTTGATTTCCCCTTAGAAAATGGCTTGTTCTTGGGACCATTCCCCCGATTTCGTTATGGGTATCACACAGGCAATCTGAGGGTTTACCAGAGAGAGAGAGAGGACCATAGTTGTTGGTGACCTTGGCGGAGATAGGAGAAATGTTGAGGAAATATGGCCGTACAAGAATGTCCATCCAATATCCAGATAGCACAAGGATAGATAGGATTGACTCGTCGTCCCTTAATGTTGTTCTTTTTGAGGATAGAGCCGAGATAATGGAGCACATAGAGTTGTTCTACCCGTCCTCAGATCACATAGCTCGTGAGCGTCTAAGTGGTAAGGCTCCCTCCTCGGCCTAACTCTAATGACGAGGAGGGGCATCCCTCTTCCCCGTCGTAAATATGGCCTTGGATAATGACTAATTTTGGATCCTTCGCATTTTTGCAAAAGTGACGGGGAGAGGGGGTGAAGCCTCCTCGTCTACAAAAATTGTCAATGCCTTCGTGGAGGGCGAACAAGTTGACGGAAGGAGAGGCCGAGGAAGGGGAGGCCGAGGAGGTGGACAAGGCCGAGAAAGGCCACCAAAGGCCGGGGAACCCATGTTGGAGAAACTATATACCAAGTACGGGGTAGATAAGGCTGAGTTTCGGCTAACTTATATCGGCAAACCGTTTTCGACACTGATGCCGAGGAGAAGAGCTTCTACTACAATGATAACCACGTTCATTTCTACTTCAAGAAATTCCAACAGGGACTTCGTCTCCCTTTAGATCCCTTTATAAATGAATTCTTGGGTGATGTGAGGGCTGTCCCGGCCATGTTAGGGGCTAACGGGACCAGGGTCCTCGTCAGTTTCATTGTGCTTTGCCACAGCTTAGGTTATGAGCCTACCTTAGGAGCCTTCCGTCACTTCTTCCAGATCAGTTATGTTAAGAGTCGTCGCCTCCTCATCATACGGAGTGATCCCAAGAATCCGAAGATTATCCTCCCTATGTCTAGCAAGGTGGGAGGTTGGGATAATCATGTGATAAGGGTAGAGAGCCGACAAGGCTGGGAGTTCCCCTCCCCTTATGACGTGCCAACTTCATCGGGTCCAGTTCAGAAGTATGAGTGGACTAAGGACCTCATCAAGCGCCTCGAGGAATTTGCCGAGGTCGGGCTCCTTGACTGGTCAGCTTTGGAATCCGATGACCGCTACTATGTCCAGGCAGGACTGATGCTGGGGCCGAAGGACGGGGTGGTTCCCCTCGTACCTGTCAAGAGGGGGAGACGCTTTAATGACTGGAGAACACATCCCGACCTAGTTTTTCATGGGAAATGTGCGAGATGCAAGCTACCTCCCGTCGATCAGTGTCTTAGAGAGGATGACGTAGTAGGATGTAATCATTTTTCCCTCATCTTTGATACTTGTGCTTTTGTTGTTTGTTTTAACTTATTTTGTAAGTGACAATATCTTCCTCGTATTTGCAGATTTAACACCCGAGCAGGAGGCCGAGCTTGAAATGGAATAGCTATGTGTCGTTGAGCTGATCAAGAAGAAGAGGCGCCAGGCCAAGCAATCGGCTTTGAAAGATAGGAAGGACGAGGCTAACCGCTGTAACCTTCTGCTGAGTGCCAAGGGTGACCAACCCCTTCCCGTCAAATTGCATGGGTAAATTGAAGCCGAGGAGGGGGCCTCCGAGGAACAAGACAATCCTTCAACCACCGAGGGGCATAGCTCCCAGGTTGATATTGCTGAGGAGGCGGACATCCCATCAGCCGAGGACATCGACCTCGTCCAACGGCGCTCCGGCTCTAAGAGGCCCCAAAGTGCTTCCGCCGAGGAGCCCTCGTCTAAACGGGCTACTGTGGGGTCCTCAAACCCTCAAGCTCCTTAAGATCCTCCTCAGACTCCTACTCTCACGGTCCAAACCGTTAAGTCCTATGAGGATGCTGAGGAGCTGGCCCGGCGAATGGCGGCCAATGTTCCAGCTTTGAGGGGCATCCCTTTGCAGAACAGGAAGGGTGCTCTTGTGAGGCTGGGCCGAGCTCCGGTTCAAAGAGCCTTGGACGAGGAGGCTTACGAGGAGCTAGTTCAAGAAAAGCCAAGCAAGGAGAACTTGCTATGCCGAAAGGGACTTCTGATAGCCGAGGTAACTATCTCGTATCCTTAGTTTCGTTGACCTCGTAACTTTATACTTGATAAAATATCTGACCTTGATTTATCTTGCAGCTCGCTACTGTCACGGCTTATGAGAACGTCTTATCTAAGAATATGGACAAGCTGTTGTACGAAGCCAGGGCCGCCCAGAAGAAGGGTGAGACCGAGAAGGCTGCTTTGATCGGGCTACTGAAAGCCAAGGATGCCGAGCTGGAGGCTGCTCAGGCTAAGGTGGAAGCCGAGCTAAAGAGGGCCGAGGAGGCTCGTGTGTAAGCCAAAGAGGCCCATGATCAAGCTGAGGAGGCCCTTCATCAAAAGAACTCCGAGCTGGCTGAGCTGGAAAAGCTCAAGGCTAAGGTCCAAGTGAGGGTCGAGGAAGCTGAGGCCAAATGCCGAGGTCTGGAAGCCACCCTTCCTGTAAGGGAAAAGGAGGCCGTTATCAGCTTTAAGGACAGCCAGGCTTTCCAAGATGCCGTGGATGCGAAGACGGCCACGATGTTCGAGGACGGCTACCTACACCTGGCTCATCGTTTGTTGGCTGACACCTCCCTTGGTTTGGACGTGAATAAGATTGCTCGGCTGATCAGCCAGGATCAGTTCGACGAGGAAGCTAGGGCCTTTCACCATCTTGTCCCCTATTCCGAATATAATTTGGGTATTATTGCCAGGGAAGATGCCCGGGCTGGCCGAGAGGCTTGGGCGCCTCGTCTGTTGACCCTGGCAATCTACAAGCCTTGGTGGAGGCTATTCAAGATGAGGAGATGGAAGCCGATGCCGAGGGAGGAGATGCCGTGGAGGCTGATGCACAAACTGAACAAACTCTCCCTCCTCCCCCTGATGCTGCCACGGAGGATTTCCTGGAGAAGCCTTTTGATGATGCACCATAGACTTAGGATTTTTTTCTTTTTCTTTTTTGTTATAATAGTTGTTAGGACTTGTAATTCCCTTTGAACATCAATGAGAAAGTCCTTTTGTTTCAATTCATGTTATGTTGCTTTGATGAATTGTTTGGATGCTTGTTTGTAAGCTACGTACAAATACAAGACTTGTTGTTGGGGGAAGTCGAGGAAGGTCCCTCGTCTCCCGGCTATAAAGTTGTTAGGCCGAGGTGAGGTCCTTCGGTCTTGACTATACTTCAAGTCGTATAAGCCGAGGGGGTCTCCTCGGCGTTGACTGTTGGGTGTTCCTCTTTTCCGTCTCCTTAAGCCGAGGAAGATGACTCGTACACAGGTTTTAGATGTGTGATGCCTATTAGTCGTAATGACAAGGTGTGTTTCCTTGTCTGGACGTGAGGCAAGTCAACAGGCCGAGGAGAAGTCCTCGGTCTTGACTGTTTGAACCTTGTAATCCTTGAATCGAGGCGGACCCTCGTCAGGATGTAAGGTAAGCCAGTAGGTCGAGGGAGGATCCTTGTCAAGACGTAAGGCATGTGTTTTGAAGAGTCGGGGATAAGACCCTCGTCTTTCGGTGCTTGTGTCAGGAGTTGATAGTTGCCTTGCATGTTGGAAGAAGTTGATTTCATAAACTGAAACTTGATTACATCAAACTGCAATCCTATCAAACTAAGAAGTAAAAGACTGAAAACGGGAAACTAATCTATTACAAAATGAACTAGACTAATGATAATATTTTCGAAGGTTGTCGGAATGCCATGGATGCTTAAGCTCCTTCACCTACTTAGTCTTTAATCTGTAGGTACCCTCTCGAATGACTTGAGTGATGATATAGGGACCTTCCCAATTTGGGGAGAGTTTGTTCAGCTCTGCCTTCCGACCAGTTGCTTCAATTTTCCTAAGTACCCAATCACCTACTTGGAATACTCTTCTGATGACTCTCTTGTCATGATATGCCTTGGTCCTTTGCTTGTAGTTTACCATCCTCATCTACGCAGCTAGTCGTTTTTCATCTATCAGGTCTAGGTCTAGGAGCCTATTAACCTTGTTGACTTGCTCGTCGTAGTGGGAATTTCTCACAGTAGGGATGGCCATTTCAGCCGGTGCCATAGCCTCAGAACCGAAGGTTAGTGCGAATGGGGTTTCCCCGATTGGCCCCCGGGTGGTTGTGCAAACAACCCATAAAGCTAGGGGAAGTTCGTCCAACCATTTACCCTCGCGTCCTTCAAGGTTCTTGATAAGGGCTGTTAAGACCAGTTTATTGGCAGCTTCTGCTTGACCGTTGCCTTGAGGTCTGCTAACTGATGACTTTGTGTGACGAACTTTGACTCTTCCCAATTCTGTTGTAAATTCCGTAGAAAATTGGAGTCCATGATCAGAAACAATTGTGTGGGGGAGGTCGAATCGGCACCAGATGTAGTCGTGGACAAAGTTGATTGCGTTCTCTTCTGTTATCTTGGCTAATGCCTTGGCTTCTATCCACTTGGAGAAGTAATCAACAGCTACTATCACGTACTTGCAATTACCTCGGGCGGGAGGGAAGGGTCCGATGATATCGATCCCCCACATATCAAATGGCCACGTAGGTATTACAAGTGTTTGCTCAACTGCCGGTAGTCTAGGAATGTCGGAGAATCTTTGGCACTTGTCACATTTTCTAACATAGGCGTGCGCATCCTCCCTCAGGCTTGGCCAATAGTAACCTAGCGAGATGATCTTGTCGGCTAAGGTTCTGGCCCTCGGGTGTCTGCCGCAAACACCTTCATGTACTTCTGCCAATAGGTTCTCAATTTCCTTAGGATAGACATACCTTAGCAGGGGCTTGGTAAAAGATCTTCGGTAGAGGACTCCGCTCATCACAACGAACCTTGGGGACCTCTTCTTGATAAGTTTAGCTTGTGCTTCTTCTTCCAGGAGTTTTCCCTTCTCGATGTAGTCAATGTAATCATCAATCCAACATCTCTTCTCTCCATCTAGGAGCATGATTTGTAATCTTTCATTCGCAGGTTCCTCAGCATAAACTACGTATGGATTGGTTTTAGACTTAGACAGATCCATGGTTGCGAGTTTAGACAGAACATCTGCGATTTGGTTGTCTTCCCTGCCTATTTGCTTGAGTTCAAAAAATTCCATCTTCTTCGTCATGTCTAGTACCAGATCTCTATATTTGGTAAGGGTGGGGTCTTGGGTGTTATACTATCCCTTTACTTGCTTAACAACTAGTTGGGAGTCACAGAATGCCGCCACCTTGGTTGCCCCGTAGAAGGAAGCCAACTCGATACCAAATATTAGAGCTTCGTATTCAGCTTGATTGTTGGAGGCAGGGAACTTGAATCGAATGATATCTTGCATGGTGTACTCTCCTTCCGGGCTTGCTAATACAATTCCGGCTTCGCTTCTTTCCTTTGTAGCTGATCCGTCCGTGTACAAGATCCAACAGTTGGAGGGGAGTTCGATGGGAGACTCTTCCTCCTCCGCAACATTTTGCTTACGGGAAGTGGGGAGGTACTCACCCATGAAGGCGGTCTCAACCATGAAGTCAGCCAAAGGCTGTGCCAAGAGGGTCTTCCTTGGTTGATAAGTAATATCAAACTCAGTAAGAGCGATAGACCAATTCAAGAGACGTCCGGAGCCATCCAACTTGTGGAGGATCTTCTTCAGTGGTTCATTGCTGTATACAGTGATAGGATGCGCAGAAAAGTAGGCACGTAGTTTACTTGAGGAAATAACTAATGAGTATGCTATCTTCTCTACATTGAAATATCTGCTCTCCACGTCAGACAATGCCTTAGAGACATAGTAGACTGGCTTCTGCGTTCCTTCTTCACTCCGGACTAGGACAGCTGCGACTACATGATCAGTGGCGGCTAGGAATACATACAGCATCTCACCGGTAATCGGACTGCTAAGCAAGGGAGGGGAACCCAAGTACTCCTTCAACCGGAGGAACGCTTCGGAGCATTCGGGAGTCCAGGAGAAGCTCTTGGTACCCTTCAAAACCTTGAAGAAAGGCAATGATTTTTCGACGGATTTGGCTATGAATCTTCCCAGTGCTGCTATTCTTCCATTTAATCTTTGAACCTCCTTGATGTTGGTAGGTTCCTTCATGTCAATTAGGGCCTTGATTTTTTCGGGGTTCGACTCAATTCCCCTTTGCGATACCATAAAGCCCAAGAACTTTCCAGTTGTCACCCCAAATACACACTTACTTGGGTTTAGCTTCATGTTGTTGGCTCGGAGGTTGTTTATCGTCTCTTCCAAGTCAGGGGTCTGACTGCCTTCCTTGGTCTTAATGACCATATCATCGATGTAGGCCTCCATGTTTTGGCCTATTTGTGCGCCAAATACTTGATTCACCATCCGTTGGTACGTGGCACCCGCATTCTTGAGCCCAAAAGGCATCATCACATAGCAATAATTTCCCCCAGGTGTTTGGAAGGCCGTCTTCTCGATGTCCTCTTTCGCCATTTTGATCTGATGATAGCCTGAATAGGCATCTAGGAAACTGAGTGTTCGGTGTCCAGCGATGGAGTCAACCAACTTATCGATTCTGGGGAGAGGATAACTGTCTTTAGGGTAGGCCTTGTTAAGATCATTGAAATCGATGCACATTCGCCACTTTCCCTTTTGCTTCTTTACCATCACCACATTGGCCAACCACACGGGGTACTTTACTTCTCGAATGATTTCGGCGCTAAGTAACTTTTGCACCTCTTCCTTTATAGCTTCCTCCTTGTCTCTTGCGAAATTTCTCCTTGTCTGTGAGATAGTTTTCGCCAATGGATCAACTTCCAAGCGGTGGAGTACCACTTCCTCATTGATCCCCCTCATGTCTTCGACTCTCCAAGCAAAGATGTTGAGACTGTTTTTTAAGAGGGAGATGATTTCTTCTTTCTCTTTCGGAGATAGCTGGCCCCCGAGTTTGATTTTTTGTTAAGGATAGTCAGGATTGATGATCACCTCTTTCAGTTCGTCCACAGGCTCCATTTCAGGACCATCTCGAAATTCCAGGAACTCGATAATGATTTCTCTAATTCTCCTACCCTCATTATTATTCACGTTGAGGCCCTCCTCTTCCATTAGTTCATCAACGTCAAGCGGATCGACCGTCCTCAAGTCATGGTTGGCCCCCGAGTTCTGGCCGTTGACAAGAATGGGATCTTCCTCAGAGACGGATAGAACTATGCCCTGGTAAGCTGCAATTTGTAGGACCATAGGCTCTTCATCAAGTACCTCATGGATGTAGCTCACCCTAGAGCTGGTATGGGTAGTTTTCAAAGATTTAGAGATCTTGATATTGTCCTCAGGGGTATCTATCTCCACGCTTTTAGACTTCTTCCGGCTCTGCACGACATGCTCCAAGAAGTCCTTGGCGGTCGCCCTCACGCATCCAATCCCAGAACGAGTAGGAAATTTGACCCGTTGGTGAGGAAGGGAGGCGACCAATCCAAGTTTTTCTTGACTTGGAATGCCCATTATAGCATGGTAATCACTTGTTAAATCCATGACTACGAAATTGACAGTAGCCGTGGATCGGAAGGGATGTTCGGAAATTTCAAGTTCTAGCTCGACAGTTCCCTTGGCACCAACTTTATGGTTGGTGAAACCTTCCAACCTTCCGTGATAAGGCTCCAGCATGGTATCTTTCAGGCCCATCTGTTGGAAGGCAGAGTAGTACAGAATGTCACGGGAGGCCCCCGTGTCAACAAGCAATCTTTCCGATTCCACATTGTCAATTCGACCCTTTATCACCAAGGGTTGTTCACGGGCAGCACGGCTTCCTGCCAATTCGTTAGGAGAAAAGCTAATAACCTCTTCCGCTTTATGAACCCAAGCAGGGACATGGTACACCTTGCTTAGTTCATGGATTTGGTTCCTTAGCTGTCTGGTAGAGACTGTCTCTTCTCGGATTACATGCAGCTTGGCCCTAGGAGGCCTTTGTTCTCCCTCTTCGCTTTTATCATCATCTTCACTTTCCTCTTTCTTCCGTTTTCGCATGCCATCTTTCTTCATGACATAGTGGTCTAGCTTTTCCTCGTCAACCCACCTTTGGATCATTTTCTTGAGGGCGTAACAGCCTTCAGTGTTGTGACCATGGTCCTTGTGGAAATCACAGAATTTGGAAGTGTCATGAGGGAATTTTGGTTTGTTGCTCAGCGGACTAGGTGGAGGAAGGTTTACTAGCTGCATGATCTCCGTGATGGGTTTGGTAAGAGGGGTGAATACTTCAGGCTTCTCAGTGCTTCTTGTTCTATTCTTCCCCTTGGATCCCTTTCCATTCCCATTGTCATTGTGGCGAGTGCCAGTCGTTTCTGGTTCCGCCTTGTCAGATCCCCTTTTCTTGCTTTTATCCTCAGCCATAGCAATGACATAAGCCACGTTGTACAAATCGGCCTTGGATTTAGGTTCTCAGGCTGAGAGTTCATAGATGAGGAGTCCGAATCTCAACCCGGAATTGAAACAAACAATAACCTCCCTGTCAGTGAGGCTTTCTTCCACTTGTTCCGCCATTTTACGGAATCGATTGTAGTAACTAAGGGTGGTTTCATTCTTTTATTGTTCAATGTTGACGAGGTCGGTCAACCTCATCTTTCTCCTTCCAGCCGTGGCAAAGTGGTCTAAGAACATTCTCCTCATGCCCCTCCAGCTATCGATGCAACCTTTTTTCAGCTCCCGGAACCAGGTCAAGGTGTGAGTACCCCGATCCAAACTCATGTTTGGGTCCACTTTAATTGATTTTTGGGCTTATATAATTGCTAAAATGCAATATTAAGTCCAAATATCCCACAAGACATCCAACCGATTGGGCCTGCCAGGCATTCGGCCCAATATGCCAAAAAGGTGTACGCTGTCGTCCGACATAGGAAGACACTAAGGCGGTTTAACTGCCCCTGTCAGACGACAAAGGCCTTCCCATCAGCCTGCCTATAAATACAAGGCATGGCTGATCATTTGAGAGGACTTGAAGAGAGGATTTGGGGAGGATCAATATAATAGAGGGGAAACTCTGCCCAAAAAGAGTCTCTCTCTCTCTCTCTCACACACACACACTCACCTCCCTCCTCACACACACACACACTTCAAGGTCAAGATCCAAAGAAGCTTCCTTTGTTGGTGTGTAGAAGGGGTGGACACCATACTACTGGGGATCTCACCTTGTGGAATACAATAGGTAGCCACTAAACCCTTCTCCCTCTTTAAATAGCCTTTAATACATTCATACTACCTTACATGCATATTTGCTTTAATATTATGTAAAAATCGGGATTTTTGCATAATAAAGGTGATGGAGAAGTGAATCTTCAATATTCACTTCTCCCCACCTCAGATCTGGACATTTGGTCACATTAGGATCAATAAAGTTTCAATCTTTACGCATTTGCATCGAGTTAGGAGGTGATGGCTACTTCAAAGTGGCCAAAAATATGTGATTCATCACATTTGGCCACTAAAGCCATGTGATCCTCCCATTATACTCATATTATACTGTCATATTACTATTTACAGTCCATAAAGTTGCTTGGTTTGCTTTAGAACAAAAGGGGAAATCAAACAGTCTGAAGGGCATAGAAATGGCCTACCCTTGTCGGACGACACAGGACTCTCAAGAGATCCTGTGTCATACGACATGGGGATCCCAGAAGGCTGCAAAGCTGTTCTTGGACTTCAGATCTGTCGTGATCAATCCCCCTTTGTAACTTGAAGCTTGCCTAAGCAACTGTGGCTCATAAGCCACTATTTGGGTGCCTAAGATCTGTTTGGGTGCGATTTATCAGAGGCGGTTTGCCATATGACATGAATAACTTCAGATGTTCTATGTCATATGACATCCGTATCATTCAAAGTCTATCGTGACTTTGCTCACTCCCGTCAATCCCAAACTAGGCTTAGACCTTCATATAGTGACTACAATGAGTCAAATAAATGTCATTGCAGTTCCAGAATAGCTTGGTCATTGTAAAAGACAATCTGACCATGAGGCATCATGTCGTGCGACACCCTCTTTCTTAGAGGTCCTGTGTCGGACGACATCGTAGCTCTGGGCAGATTGCCTTACCTTTCTGCCTTGCTATGAAAATCATAATAATATGTAAAGGGTGTGGCCCCCTGTCATGGCTCACAAGTTGTATCCAGCTTATACATCATCAATGAAAAATGCCAAATTTGCATGCCTTGCTCATCGACACATATTACACACACACTTTGAATGTCCAAAATTGTCCAATGTTGATTGAAAGTCTCGAAAGAGGCGTGTTGGGTGAACTCTCTAGTTCTTCCCAAACACGTAACCAGACTCCCGAACCCAAAATACTCTTAAAAATAGGTTTTTCAATGTTTTCCTTTAAAAACGGCGTGGCGACTCCCAAAACCGAAGTTTTCAAAAACTTATCATATCATTACAACACAAAACCCTTTTAAAAAGGAAAAATGATATTTGATAAAAATTTCTTTTCGGGCGAGCGTTCATTCAGTGGCGACTCCGCTGGGGACAACATTGAAAAACTTTTGTTTTTTTAAAAAAAATGATGAAGACGATACTTGGTATATAGGTGGAAACCACTGACCTTCCTGTATCGCTCCCTAACCCGGGGCTTGGGATAAATGGTGGTCTAACAATCCCACGTACCAGTATCATTCTTCTATTTTCTGAAAAAAAAAAGAGAAAAGTTTTTCTTAAGAGGGTCTAACTTTCTTCAAATCAACTTGGACAATTTCGACATTCTCCTTGTGTGTGTATGTGTGTCATTTTGTGTGCTCATGTGAGCCTTGCCATACTCTTTGGTACGTGGCATTCTTGGGAGCCGGGGCTTTCCCCTTGCAATTTTCTCTTCCCGTTGATCAGAACAGGGCAGGATGACGCTGGACTACAGCTACTGGTAAATTCTGACATTTGGGGCAGTCCCCTTTTGTCATGCTTTGACTCATTCTCTTGTTTTTCCTTTGCATATTGCATAAAAAAAATCTTTTACAAAAAAGCAAAAAAGTTATTTTTCCTAGAAAATACCTTCACACTACTCGCACGCTACCCGCACATAGAGTTAGAACCCGGGAGTGTACGGACGGCATCGCGGAAAGTGACGTGTTTCGCTAACGCTTGAGCGCCTAAAGTCCTCCTAGCCTGTGAGTCAGCCAACACTTGTCCGTGACACACTTTCTACCGTGACCGGTTGGTTTTTGGCCAATGCTTTTCAAAACATTTTTAAACTCGGTTTTCAAAATTTTCTCACAAAGTCCGAGTCATGCATCGTCTCCAAAAATCTTGGCATACTTTCCCTCTTCGTGTCGGAGTTACAACATAATTCAAGCATAAGTACACGTTAAGATCTCTACATATCTCGACGTAGGTACATATCGATTTCTTGGCTTGGCTTCGTGAGAAGTCATGACGCGTTCTCGGCATGTGTCAACGCGGGACCATGTCGAATTCTTAACGCATACTAACGAGAATTATGCCAAAGTTTCGCTAAGCGACGAGAGGCCATGCCAGATTTCCAACTCGAAAAGAGGAGAGGTCATGCCCAATTCTTCCAGGGTTTTACCTGCAAATTGCGGTCTCATACATTCAAACGTACGTCCGACCCTCTCTCCTCCCGAGTTTAGACATTGACTTGGACTTGGTTTTGAAAACCCCGAGTTTGACTTGTTTTGACTCGTATGCCTATAGGTTCGTTCTCCCTTTCGATTGGTGGGTTCCACGTGCCCTATAGGACCTCTGCCGGGATTGTCCATCCCGGAGGTGCAATACAGGTGGAATACAGGGGGTCTATAGACGTAGTGATGGAACCCAGTGATCCAGGAATAGCATAGAATGCGAAAAATAAGGTTTCCCCTTTTCCAACCATTCCTAGGATCAATAAAAATCATTTTTATAAAAAACAAAAAAAATATTAATATAAAAAAACAAAAAAAAAGAGCATATGCATGAGTCCGTCCTAAGCCTGTCCTCTCCCCTACCTAAAACCGTTCTCTCCCCCTTTTAGCGAGCAAGTATTGGGTCAGAGTTCCGGGCGGTCGGTTAATCAGTTTCTCTCTAGTCAGGGGTTCATTTCCAGCAGTCTCAGAAATGGCAGATTCGCAAGTCTCAGCGGGTTTGGGTCCGAATGCGGGTGTTGATCCAGCTCAGAATCAGAATGTCAGTCAGGGTGTAGGGCCAGATCAAGGTCAGAATGCGGGGCCGAACGCAGTTCTGAATGCCTCTCCTAGCAGTGGTTATGGCATGGGTCCTCACATGACACCCCCCGGGAAGTCCGTTTGTTAACCCTCACCCAGGTTTCAACTTCTCTCAAGAAGCTTCCCTTCGCGCTGCTCTCGAAGCCTCTCGTGCCCATGAGGAAGCCGGTTGGGCTCGCTATGTCGAAGTAATGCGCATGCAAGGCGTTGCCGTAATTCGTCACCCCGATGGGTCGTACGAAGAAATCAGGGAAGAGTCCGATGTTACTATCACCGGCACTGGCTTTGTTCCCCCATCCTCACCTAGGCAAAGCCTTCACAATATGCCCCCACCAGTCTCCTATGGTGTGCCTGGATCCCTCTCGATGCCGACTCATGGGGGTATGCCAAGACCTCCTCCTATCCCAGTATCTACTTATGGTATGCAATACGGGCTGAGGGGCGAATCAAGCTCCTTACCGAAGGTCAGTGCTCGGGACCAGTTTATGTTTTATCCCCAGAACCAGCTTGGGCAGGGTCAGCAACCCAGTGGTGTCAATCAAGAGCCGTTTGGGTATACTCAGAATCAGTTTGGGACTCGGGGTCAAAGTTCGTATAACAGCACGGGTCAGCCGTCCAACCCAACCTTTGGTGGTCAGTTTATTGCTCCTCATGATCAGTCCAATCAGCAGCAGAGCGGATATCGCATGTCAGGAAGCCAGATTTGCCAGGATCAGATCCCGCAATACCAACAACCCCAATTCCAAAGCAACATCCCTCAGCCGGCAGTTTGCTCTCCTCTCACCCAGCATCTGTACGGTTCCGCCCCGTATTCATCTCCGTGCACCAATATCAGGTCCCCTGCCCATGGTCAGGTCGGCAACCAGTCAGTACAGTTTGAGCCCCGGAATCCCAACGCTCAGTTTAATGGGTATGACATGTACGGGAATAGAATCCCCAGCTCGGTTGGTTTATTGGACAGCAATGTCAGCATGCCCAGTACTTTTGGTCTTCCTTCGGCTGCCTTGCCCATCAGATCCATGCCAGAATTTACAGTACCATCTTCAACGGTAGCTCCAACTGTAGGGCAACCCCCATCTTCCGAAATTTCGAGTTTGAAGGAAGAGTTGAAGTATGTGAAAGAACAGTTGCACAAGATGACTTTTGGGTCAGACGTGGTCAATTCTGTAGAGCTCAAGGACTCTAAGGCCCTCCCGAAGAACTTCAAGATGCCCCCCATAACTAAGTTTGAAGGCTCCACATGCCCTAAAACTCACATGAACAGCTACATCATGTCAATGGGTGCCAAAGGGGCCACCGAAGAGATGCTAGCCCTTTACTTTCACTTATCCCTCGATGACTCTCCTTTGAGATGGTTCCTAGGTCTTAAACCGAAAGCGAGGGCTACGTGGTCCCAGATCGGTGATGCTTTTTTGGACAAATACAAAGGAAGTTTCGAGTGGTACACCACTCGTAGTGATTTGATCGGCACCATCCAGAGGCACGATGAGTCCGTAACAGACTTTTATAAGAGGTGGAACAAGAAGCTTAATGAGTTGGCTCACCCAATTCCCCTCTCTGACGAGAAGTCCATCTTCCTTTCATGTGTCAAGCCATCCGTCAGGGAAGCCATTGGCCGGGGGCACTACCCGAATCTGCGAGAAATGGTGAGTGCAGGGGCTGAAAGCGAGAATGCTACCTATTCCATTGTTCCAAGCTCTACCCCTGTTGCTTCAAAGGGTAAAGAAACTGCTTTCTCTAACACCGTCAACTACATTCAAGGGGAGAAGGGTCAGTTATCTGGCCGTGGTGGAGGAAGGCCTCAGCGGCAGAAATTCGATGATTTGGGGATGCCAACTGAGGAGGCATTTAATGGTTTGGTAAAGGCTGGGCTGATCAAGCCTCTGGATAATTACAACCCGGTTAAGGCAAATCCCAATCTGGACACTAGCAAGTTTTGCCTCTACCATCAGTACCCTGGACATGTTACCAATGACTGCGTCCCTTTGAAACTGCTCATCCAAAGGCTTATTGATGAGGGGAAGATCGAGAAGGATCCTCGTCCCAATGTGATTACCAATCTTCTTCCGTGATCTTCACCAGAACCCAGGGCCCTCCCATCCAATATTAATACAGTCAATCAGTCTTTGTAGGATCTAGATTGTCTGTTTGTTTCTTTAATGAATGTCCTTTATTGGACAAGAGTCTGTCAAGTCCACGTTGGACTAGTCTTTTCTTCCAATGATAAAAATCTTTGTTTCTCTTCTTGCTAGACTCGAGACATCACTTGCACACCCACGTTACAATTAATTGAAATGGTCTTATCCTAGATGATCACCTTTGCTGCTCAATCGCTAATGCTTTGAAATAACTCATGTTTAAATTAATCGGAGTGAGAAAATAATTAATATCCTTCCCAAATTGGGGCTTACCAACTCCCCATCTTGCATCTCATATGCTCACATCTCTTTCATTATCATCATCATTTCGTTGACCAAGAATTTGCATGAATCTTTCTCATTTAAAGCTTAAGCAAGCAACGAAGACTTAATTTCGTTTAGGTCATCCGGTAGGGATTGCGGTTGAAGCCTTTCACCCTAGGGAAGCCATTACCTCACCCTCACCAAATAATATCCCTTCATTTCAAGATTGGCATGTTTTGAAACCCTGTTTAGCCATCATATTTGCTCCTTGCTGAGAGAAGTCCAAGCAATGCCAAGAAGTTAGCTTCGAGAGTTGGCAATGCATAAAATACTCAAGTCATGAAGGAAGCAAAGATAATCCTCAACTCCTCAAAGAGGCCTTCCAAGTTATCAAAAGAAGGGTTTTCTAATCCTCAACTCCTCAAAGAGGCCTTCCAAGTTATCAAAAGAAGGATTTTCTAATCCTCAACTCCTCAAAGAGGCCTTCCAAATTCTAAAAAGAAGGATTTCAAATCCTCACAACTCAGCAAAAATCCTCGACTTCTCGAGAAACTCTCCAATGTTCACAAAAGAGCCCAAACCCTCGAAGGTTCATAAAAGTTCTCAAATAGCTTGGACTTCCTCTCACCGTTACCTTAACCACTCCCAGGCCATCCTCTCGATTTTAGAGGATATTCCCTTTACCATTACCCTTGGATTTAGGTTCTCAGGCTGAGAGTTCATAGATGAGGAGTCCGGATCTCAACCCGAAATTGAAACAAACAATAACCTCCCTGTCAGTGAGGCTTTCTTCCACTTGTTCCGCCATTTTACGGAATCGATTGTAGTAACTAAGGGTGGTTTCATTCTTTTATTGTTCAATGTTGACGAGGTCGGTCAACCTCATCTTTCTCCTTCCAGCCGTGGCAAAGTGGTCTAAGAACATTCTCCTCATGCCCCTCCAACTATCGATGCAACCTTTTTTCAGCTCCCGGAACCAGGTCAAGGTGTGAGTACCCCGATCCGAACTCATGGTTGGGTCCACTTTAATTGATTTTTGGGCTTATATAATTGCTAAAATGCAATATTAAGTCCAAATATCCCACAAGACATCCAACCCATTGGGCCTGCTAGGCATTCGGCCCAATATGCCAAAAAGGTGTATGCTGTCGTCCGACATGGGAAGACACTAAGGCGGTTTAACTGCCCCTGTCGGACGACAAAGGCCTTCCCATCAGCCTGCCTATAAATACAAGGCATGGCTGATCATTTGAGAGGACTTGAAGAGAGGATTTGGGGAGGATCAGTATAATAGAGGGGAAACTCTGCCCAAAAAGAGTCTCTCTCTCTCTCTCACACACACACACACTCACCTCCCTCCTCACACACACACACACTTCAAGGCCAAGATCCAAAGAAGCTTCCTTTATTGGTGTGTAGAAGGGTGGACACCATACTACTGGTGATCTCACCTTGTGGACTACAATAGGTAGCCACTAAACCCTTCTCCCTCTTTAAATAGCCTTTAATACATTCATACTACCTTGCATGCATATTTGCTTTAATATTATGTAAAAATCGAGATTTTTGCATGATAAAGGTGGTGGAGAAGTGAATCTTCAATATTCACTTCTCCCCACCTCAGATCTGGACATTTGGTCACATTAGGATCAATAAAGTTTCAATCTTTACGCATTTGCATCGAGTTAGGAGGTGATGGCTACTTCAAAGTGGCCAAAAATATGTGATTCATCACATTTGGCCACTAAAGCCATGTGATCCTCTCATTATACTCATATTATACTGTCATATTACTATTTACAGTCCATAAAGTTGCTTGGTTTGCTTTAGAACAAAAGGGGAAATCAAACAGTCTGAAGGGCACAGAAATGGCCTACCCTTGTCGGACGACACAGGACTCTCAAGAGATCCTGTGTCATACGACATGGGGATCCCAGAAGGCTGCAAAGCTGTTCTTGGACTTCAGATCTGTCGTGATCAATCCCCCTTTGTAACTTGAAGCTTGCCTAAGCAACTGTGGCTCATAAGCCACTATTTGGGTGCCTAAGATCTGTTTGGGTGCGATTTATCGGAGGCGGTTTGCCATATGACATGAATAACTTCGGATGTTCTATGTCATATGACATCCGTATCATTCAAAGTCTATCGTGACTTTGCTCACTCCCGCCAATACCAAACTAGGCTTAGACCTTCAAATAGTGACTACAATGAGTCAAATAAATGTCATTGCAGTTCCAGAATAGCTTGGTCATTGTAAAAGACAATCTGACCATGAGGCATCATGTCGTGCGACACCCTCTTTCTTAGAGGTCCTGTGTCGGACGACATCGAACTCTGGGCGGTGATTGCCTTACCTTTCTGCCTTGCTATGAAAATCATAATAATATGTAAAGGGTGTGGCCCCCTGTCATGGCTCACAAGTTGTATCCAGCTTATACATCATCAATGAAAAATGCCAAATTTGCATGCCTTGCTCATCGACACATATTACACACACACTTTGAATGTCCAAAATTGTCCAATGTTGATTGAAAGTCTCGAAAGAGGCGTGTTGGGTGAACTCTCTAGTTCTTCCCAATCACGTAACCAGACTCCCGAACCCAAAATACTCTTAAAAATAGGTTTTTCAATGTTTTCCTTTAAAAACGGCGTGGCGACTCCCAAAACCAAAGTTTTCAAAAACTTATCATATCATTACAACACAAAACCTTTTTAAAAAGGAAAAATGATATTTGATAAAAATTTCTTTTCGGGCGAGCGTTCATTCACAAGGCTGTTCCGAAGAAGGTGCTCGCAAAATCTTTACAGAGCATGTCATCAGCTTTGGTGAGGAGGTTCATGGTTTGTTCGAAACTTTGCACGTGGTCCTTCGCATCGGTGGTTCCGTTGTACTTTTCAAAGCTCCGGACCTTAAAGTGGGGATTTGGTGGTGCGTCAGTTATCCTCTGGGAGAACGGACGAGTGGACCAGTCATAGTCGTCATTATCAACTTTCTTGCCCATCTCCATGTCATCCAAGCGTTGTTTCAATAGTTCCCACTGTCTGGCTTCCACTCCCTTATCACTGCTAGAATGGGTGCTGCGTTGGGAGCTACGAGTCGATTTATCTCTAGGGCGGCCATTCACCCTACTGTGCTCCTCATCGTTTCGATTACTGTCACGTCGTTTAGATGGTGCTTTATCATGCCTTGGCTCTAACTCATGGCCACCAAGTATCATTCTGTATGGCTCGGGAGTTCTCGGCCGTACAAATTCACGAGGACGAGGACGGGGAGTCTCTGCGAGGACGAGGAGAATCATGACGGTGTCGACGTGGTCGGGGTGAGCCGGGACGACGAGGTGCCATGACAAGACGAGGAGGGGATAGACGTTTGGTCAGACTGAGCCTCGTCCTTAAATCCCTTGAGTCCACTTCCTGTTCCTTGGAATTGTTCAATTGGCTCCTCAGGTCTATCACCTTGTCGTTCTTCTGATTGTGGTGCCGAGGACGGGGAGAATCTCGGAGGGCCTGCTTCGGTGGTACAGCCGGATCGAGGGGAGGACCTCGTCGCTCACCCTGCTCCCTTCCACGAGAGTTGCCCGTCGATGGCAGCATAAATTCAGCCATGGAATTATCTGGATCCAATTGTAAGAGAGCAGCTTGTGTCTCGTAAATCCTTTGCAATGTCTCCATTTGTCTGTGCAACAGAGTACGTCGGTCGACGGGTTGGGAGCTTTCAGATCGGCCGACGTCAGCCTTCTTCGTCATCTTCCTCCCAACTCTCTTCCCTCCAGTACGGGTGACACGAGGAAGGTTAGCACCGGCTCCCTCGGCAGTTGGATGCCCCATGGAACGGAGAGTCATGTCCAGGGGAGGTGGTCCTTCAGGCTGAGGTGGAGGGGGAGGAAGCACCTCGGCATTTGGAGTGATCCCGTTCACTTGGGTCTCATCCTCATTGGTAACACTTGTTAATTGTTCGTCTTCCATTGAAAATCAACAATTATAAGCAGCAAATTACCAAACGGATGATTTTTCCAATAATCGAAATTTCAACCCAAATCTTGGAGCAGAATACGGCACAAACATGAAATTGTAATCTGTGATATTAACAGCACCAAAATTTTTCGACCAAATTGCTAGTTCCAAGCAAAAACTGGGCAAATTCCGACTGAATCTGCAGAATCCGGCCGAAATTGGAACAGAACAAAAAACGGAACAGATTTTTCCGTTGAATTAAGAACAAATTCGGCAAGAAACAGGCTTCACGCGAGCTTTTTTCAGGCCAAACAAAGGGTGTTTGAATCGATTTCCCGGTAATGGAACCAATTGATGATGCCAAAATCGTCAAACCAGCCCAAATCCAAGCGATCGTTTACTCCGGCGATTGCTAGGCCTAAAAATAAGACAAAACACGTAAACTAAGCCGGGGCTTGACCGGCGAAGGCCCTCCAGCGTGAGAATAAGTCACGGTTTTGTGATGGGAAACTAAATTGACAGAATTTCTGTATGTAAAAAGTAACGTACCAAATAATATGCTATATGACTTGTATTTATAGGGACGGATTGACAGAATTCATGTTGAACTTGAATTGTAATGAGATAAGATATAATCTTTGGAGTATTATATCTGTTAAGGAATCCTTATTGGATCAGGATTGTAGGAGGTAGTTATAATTCTGATGAGATTATAACTGTTGAATCCTTGTTTGAATAGGACCGTTCAATCTGCTTACCGGATAGCCGAGGAACACAAATTTCTTATCTCGGCATTTGCAGGTAAGTCGAGATGCATGATTTTGCTTCCTCGTCAGTTGATGATCTGCCGACATATGTGTTGGGGTGCAAACCCAATCCCACATCGACAATTGAACAAAGTATTGTCAGGTTTATAAGAGCACACACCTACTTCATTAGTATGAGGCCTTTTGGGAAGTTCCCAAGAGCAAATCCGTGCGGGTTTGGGCCCAGCGGACAATATCATACTAATGTGGAGTGGTGAGGATGATCGCGGTCCCTACAAATGGTATCGAGCCATGGTTCGGATGTTCGGCACAGGTGGACCGTGTGTGTGCGATTATAGTGGTGGTGGGATTCCCTCTTGTGTGACTTTGCGGATGGTTTCGCTTGTGTGGTCCTTGGTTTGAGGGGAGGATTGTTGGGGTGCAAACCCAATCCCACATCGACAATTGAACAAAGTATTGTCAGGTTTATAAGAGCACACACCCACTTCATTAGTATGAGGCCTTTTGGGAAGTTCCCAAGAGCAAATCCGTGCGGGTGAGCCCAGCGGACAATATCATACTAATGTGGAGTGGTGGGGGTGGTCGCGGTCCCTACAAATGGTATCGAGCCATGGTTCGGATGTTCGGCACTGGGTGGACCGTGTGTGTGCGATTATAGTGGTGGTGGGATTCCCTCTTGTGTGACTTTGCGGATGGTTTCGCTTGTGTGGTCCTTGGTTTGAAGGGAGGATTGTTGGGGTGCAAACCCAATTCCACATCGACAATTGAACAAAGTATTGTCAGGTTTATAAGAGCACACACCTACTTCATTAGTATGAGGCCTTTTGGGAAGTTCCCAAGAGCAAATCCGTGCGGGAGGGCCCAAAGCTGGCGGACAATATCATACTAATGTGGAGTGGTGAGGATGATCGCGGTCCCTACAAATGGTATCAGAGCCATGGTTCGGATGTTCCGGCCTGGGTGGACCGTGTGTGTGCGATTATAGTGGTGGTGGGATTCCCTCTTGTGTGACTTTGCGGATGGTTTCGCTTGTGTGGTCCTTGGTTTGAGGGGAGGATTGTTGGGGTGCAAACCCAATCCCACATCGACAATTGAACAAAGTATTGTCAGGTTTATAAGAGCACACACCCACTTCATTAGTATGAGGCCTTTTGGGAAGTTCCCAAGAGCAAATCCGTGCGGGCCGAGCCCAAAGCGGACAATATCATACTAATGTGGAGTGGTGGGATGGTCGCGGTTCCTACAATATGGATATGCCGAGACGCATGATTTTGTCTCCTCGTCATATGATGATATGCCGAGGTGCGAACTTTTCTCTCCTCGTCGTTCATGACCTCTCGGAGCATGATGAGCCTGGGAGGAAATAGTGGTATGAAGAACCCGTTGACAATGTTAAGGCCGAGGAAGATACCTCTCGGCATACGAGGAAGGTATCATCGGCACTCATAATTGGGGCATTTATACTTGCAAATTGGGCCTAGATTAGCCTTGTTGATGACGATATACGAGATCGAGGAAGCCCCATGGTTGCTTCTCGTAACTTATATATGGATTATGTTTATACCCCAATCCATTTGGACTTGATCCGGGCAATCCCATGTTCGTATCTCGATTTATACTGTTAAAAGGTATCTATGATCATGCTGATTGGAAGAAAGACAAAAGAAGCCAATCAAGAAACACAACGTTATATTAAGCATTCACATCAAAAAAATCTATAAGAAAATAAATGTATTCAAATGCCCGAAAAAAGTAAATATATTAGCAAAATGTGCTCTACCCCCACAGACAAAATCCAGCAGGTGCTTTCTGGTGTGAAATAAGCATTACCACCTCTCCTCATGCCTCTCACATGGAAGTTGCAACTGAAGAAATAAACAAATATAAGTGGGACACACCCAACCGTCCTAGACTCACAAAAAGGCTTATGACATAAAAACCGAGCGTCTCCACATAGGAGAATCAAATGGTCGTTCTTCTCTTCTTTTGCCTTCTCTAATAAATCCCAATCATTGGACCCTGCCAAAAGATTATGTACTTGGAAGGATTACTTTGTGGGACATTGGCCCCAACGACATGAAGGAGCAGGGGCGAAAGCCAAGTCAAAGACGGTCATACTAATTATTACAAGATATTAGCCAATTTCCAGCCGTAGCAAGAATAGTACTCCATATATGATGCTCTTATAAAACCTTAGATAAGAATGAAACAACCATCCAATAAAAAAGCATAAGACAGATGTATCAATGCTAACGAAAATTTGGTACTCAAGATTCTTCTTACGGATGAAAAATATTAGCAAGATAATGGAGTACATAGTAACTCTCAGATAGAAACTTTAGCTGTGAACTCTCCACGGCCTTTAGACTCTTCTATCACGTGATCAAAACCGCTTATCTCAAAACGGAAAAACCTCTCCTTTGTTAGGATCAAATGAAAACTGGTTGCAAGCCCCGTCTTTAAAAATAACCTTATTTTCCACACCGCCAATAACACCGAAAAACTCTGGAACCTGCATGGACATTCCTCTCAACCCATACCTGATTCGTGTAATACTCTAATATGAATAATATGAATGAACAGTATAAATCGAGATACGAACATGGGCTTGTCCGGGTCAGACCTAAGTGGATTGGGCTATAAACATAATCCGTCTCTGAGTTACGAGGGACAACCATGGGCTTCCTCGGTCTCGTTCCTCATCATCAATAAGGCCAATCTAGGCCCACCAAGCAAAGCAAAATATGCCCCAACCATGAGTGCCGAGGAGACCTCCCTCGTATGCCGAGATCATCTCCATAGAGGATGAGGTGCCTTCCTAGGCCTTAACGTTATCAACGGGCTCCTCATATTTTTATTTCTTCCCCGGCTCATCATGGACCAAGAGGTCATGAATGACGAGGAGAGAAAAGTTCGCACCTCGTCATATCTCTATATGACGAGGAGACAAAATCATTCACCTCGACATTTCTTTAGGCCGACGGAGTTTATATGACGAGGAGACAAAGTTGTGCATCTCGGCCTACCAGCAAATGACGAGATAAGGAAATTACTCTCCTCGGCTTACCGGCAAGCAGTTATCACAATCCTATTCAAACAAGGATTTAGCAGCTGCAATCTTATCAGAATTGTAAGCACCTCCTACAATTCAGATCAAATAAGGACTCTCTAACGAATATAATCCTCCTAGGATTATATCTTATCTCTTTACAGTTCAAGTTCAACATGGATTCTGTCAATCCATCCCTATAAATGCAAGCCATATATCCCATTATTGGGTACGTTACTTTTATATTCCGAAACTCTGTCAATTTAGTTTCTCTTCACAAAATCGTGAACTTATTCTCACGCCGGAGGGCCTTCGCCGGTGAAGCCCCGGCTTAGTTTACGTGTTTTGTCTTATTTTCAGGTTAAGCAATCGCCGGAGCAAACGATCGCTTGGATATGGGCTGATTTGACGATTTTGGCATCATCAATTGGTTCCATTGCCGGGAATCGACTCAAACGCCCTTGGTTTGGCCTGGAAAAAGCTCGCTTGGAGCCAGTTTTCTTGACAAATTTAATCCTGATTTGAACGGAAATTGTTATTCCGCCTTGTTCTTTCTTAATTCCGCCGGATTCTGCAAATTCGGCCGAAATCTGCAGTTTTTCGTCTGAAGCAAACGTTTTGGCCGAAAATTTTGGTGTTGTTAAGATCGCAAATTACAATTTTGTGTTTGCGTTAAACTCTGCTCCAAATTTTGGCTGGAAATCTTGATTATTGGGAAATTCATCCGTCTGGTAATTTGCTATCTACAATTGTTGATTTTCAATGGAAGATGGTCAATTTGCAAGTGTTACCAACGAGGAGCAGACCCAAGTGAACGGGATCACTCCAAGTGCCGAGGTGCTTCCTCCTCCACCTCAGCCCGAAGGACCACCTTCCCTCGCCATGACTCTCCGTTCCATGGAATAGCCAACTGCCGAGGGGGCAGGTGCCAACCTTCCTCGTATCACTCATCCTCGAGGGAAACGAACGGGGAGGAAGATGACAAATAACACTGACGTCGGCCGAGCTGAAAGCACCCAGCCCGTCGACCGACGTACTTTGTTGCATAGACAAATGGAAATATTGCAAAGGATTTACGAGACGCAGACTGCTCTCTTGCAACTGGATCCAGACAACTCCATGACTGAATTCATTCTGCCTTCGACGGGCAATTCTCGTGGAAGGGAACAGGGTGAGCGACGAGGTCCTCCCCTTGACTCTGCTGTACCACCTAAGCAGGCCCTCCGAGACGCTCCCCGTCCTCGGCCTCACAATCAAAAGAACGACAAGGTGATAGACCTGAGAAGCCAATTGAATTCCAAGGAACAGGAAGTAGACTCAAGGGATTTAAGAACGAGGCTCAGTCTATCCAAACGTTTATCTCCTCCTCGTCTCTTCATGGCACCTCGTCGTCCCGACTCACCTCAACCACGTCGACCTCGTCAAGATTCTCCTCGACCTCGACGAAACTCTCCCCGTCCTCGTCCTCGTCCTCGTGAGTTTGTACGACCGAGAACTCCCCAGCCATACAGAATGTTACTAGGTGGCCACGAGTTAGAGCCAAGGCAAGATAAAGCACCATCTAGACGACGGGACAGCCATCGAAACGACGAGGAGCACAGTAGGGTTAATGGCCGCCCTAGAGATAAATTGACCCGTAGCTCCCAACGCAGCACTCACTCTAGCACTGATAAGGGAGTGGAAGCTAAACAATGGGAACTCTTGAAACAAAGGCTTGATGACATGGAAATGGGAAAGAAGATTGATAGTGACGACTATGACTGGTCCACTCGTCCATTCTCCCAGAGGATAACTGATGCACCACCAAATCCTCACTTTAAGGTCCCGAGCTTTGAAAAATATAACGAAACTCAAGACGCGAAGGACCACGTGCAAAGTTTTGAACAAACCATGAACCTCCTCACCAAAGCTGATGACATGCTCTGTAAAGCTTTCGCGAGCACCTTCTCCGGAACAGCCTTGACCTGGTTCCGTGAGCTGAAAAAGGTTGCATCGATAGCTGGATGGGCATGAGGAGAATGTTCTTGGACCACTTTGCCACGGCTGGAAGGAGGAAGATGAGGTTGACTGACCTTGCCAATATCGAGCAAGCGAAGAACGAAACCACCCTCAGTTATTACAATCGATTCCGTAAAATGGCAGAACAAGTGGAAGAAAGCCTCACTGACAGGGTGGTTATTGTTTGTTTCAATTCCTAAAGCCTCACTGACAGGGAGGTTATTGTTTGTTTCAATTCCGGATTGAGATCCGGTCCCCTCATCTATGAACTCTCTGCCCGAGAACCCAAGTCCAAGGCTGACTTGTACAACGTGGCTTACGCCATTGCTATGGCTGAGGATAAGAGCAAGAAAAGGGGATCTGACAAGGCGAAACCAGAAGCGACTGGCACTCGCCACGCTTCCAATGACAATGGGAATGGTAAGGGATCCAAGGGGAAGAATAGAACGAGAAGTACTGAAAAGCCTGAAATATTTACCCCTCTTACCAAGTCCATCACTGAAATCATGCAGCTAGTAAACCTTCCACCACCTCGCCCGTTGAGCGACAAACCAAAATTCCCTTGCGACACTTCTAAATTCAGTGATTTCCACAAGGACCATGGTCACAACACCGAGAGGTGCATCGCCCTCAAGCGCATGATCCAAAGGTGGGTCAACGAGGGAAAGCTAGATCGCTATGTCATGAAGAAAGATGGCAAGAGAAAACGGAAGGAAGAGGAATGTGAAGATGATGATAAGAGCGAGGATGGAGAACAGAGGCCTCCTATGGCCAAGCTACATGTGATCCGAGAAGAGACAGTCTCTACTCGACAGCTAAGGAACCAAATCCATGAACTAAGTAAGGTATACCATGTTCCTGCTTGGGTTCATAAAGCGGAAGAGGTCATTAGCTTTTCTCCTAATGAATTGGCAGGGAGCCATGCCGCCCGTGAACAACCCTTGGTGATAAAGGGTCAAATTGATAATGTGGAATCTGAAAGACTGCTTGTTGACACGGGGACCTCCCGTGATATTCTATACTACTCTGCCTTCCAACAGATGGGCTTAAAAGATACCATACTGGAGCCTTATCACGGAAGGTTGGAAGGTTTCACCAACCATAAAGTTAGTGCCAAGGGAACTATTGAGCTGGAACTTGAAATTGGCGAACATCCCTTCCGATCCACAGCTACTGTCACTTTCGTAGTCATGGATTTAACAAGTGATTACCATGCTATCCTGGGCATTCCAAGTCAAGCAAAACTAGGGTTAGTCGTCTCCCTTCCTCACCAATGGGTCAAATTTCCTACTCTTTCTGGGATTGGATGCGTGAGGGCGACCGCCAAGGACTTCTTGGAGCATGTTGTGCAGAGCCCGAAAAAATCTAAAAGCGTGGAGATAGATACCCCTGAGGACAATATCAAAATCTCTAAATCTCTGAAAACTACCCATACCAGCTCTAGGGTGAGCTACGTCCGTGAGGTACTAGATGAAGATGTAGCGTTGTGAGAAAATTTTCATCTTTTCATCTTTTTGAGTCTCCACCTATATTATTCGATTGGAAACATAGGAAAACCATTTTGAAAGAGATTTGGGTTCGGGGCTTAGGTTATGAAATGGGTAGGTTTAGAAGGCATCCATTTCACCCAATCCGGAGATCGGTCTTGCTAAAGAAAAGAGAGGTTTTCAATCTTTAAAATAAATAATTAAAGAAAACAAGTAAACCCTAATCAATTTCTTGATTAGGAATGTCGGATTGTATGCTTCGAGATCGCCTTCATTGACTGAAGGGACTCTAGGCTAATCCTTTTGATGGGATTACACTACTCTAAAATCAATAGAGAGGTTGAGAAGAGAAACGAAAGTTTAAAGGATGATTACCTTTTTGAGGAGGGATGCGGACAGAGTTTCGACTCAAGTTTAGAGTTGAAACTTGATACGGACAGAGCTTCGCCTCGATCCTTGATTTGGATCTTGATGCGGACGGAGCTTCGCCTTGGTCCTTTGATTCGGGCTTCGATGTTCGTCAATCAACGTGGTTGAAGGACGAATTTAGGAGTTGTTTGTGAGTGATTTGAAGGAGTCTTTCGTGGAAAGAAACCAACAAATTTGTGTGTGTTGTGTGTTTTCTTGATCAAGGATCGAATTGTCGACCTCTAAAACACCTGGAAGTCATCCAAGATTTATAGGAGGTTGGAGAGGTGAAGGTGGAGAGGGAAATTACCCTAGGAAGGTTCCGTAACTCGGTTCGATTGAATACCCGAATTGATAAGGTTTTATTTCAAAAGAGAGTTTGAAACAGAGAAGGAGAGTGATTTACGCACATCTGTCGAGGATATCTCGCGCGAGATAGGATATCTCGTGCGGAGATAACTAGTCTCGATGACTATTTTGTCCTCTTCAGTTGTTCCGTTAGTCAGTTAGGTCCAAAACTAACGAGGTTAGTTAGAAACTTAACGAAATATGACGAAACCGATATGCTTTCATCAAAACATAAAAGAGAGATGAAGAGTAGTGTAATCATGTAATTATGGGTTCGTAATGGGGTGTCTACAGAGCCCCTCGCCGACGTGTCTTATGAAAGAAGAAGTGTCGTCGATAAAAAGACATCATTCTGAACACTGGGATGGTCGTGCCGCACGGCTGCCTACGTATCTCTATCGGAGAATCAGACCAAAACGTAGTTCGACTCCAAAACACAAAAAGGTTGCTTTAGGTATTTTGAAAATCATTTTTTTTTTGAAAATCGAGGAGATTTTATTTTTGAAAAGGCAAATCCATACTGAGGAATCACATCCTGACCCAATTACGAATATACCGTTTGTCTGAAGTGAGGTGACGATCTTGGCGATTCAAGACCGGGCTTTTGTTGAGGTGACGATCCTGGCGATTCAAGACCGAGATTTTGTTGAGTAGTACTCGACATACTACTTGTAGATGCTTGACACACCTACTTGGTGACGATCCTGGCGATTCAAGACCGAGCTTTTGTTGAGTAGTACTTGACATACTACTTGTAGATGCTTGACACACCTACATGGTGACGATCCTGGCGATTCAAGACCGAGCTTTTGTTGAGTAGTACTCGACATACTACTTGTAGATGCTTGACACACCTACTTGGTGACGATCCACCTGTAAGGGCGCTGAATCGGGCTTTTGATGGTGAGTACTTGACATACTTACCCTAGATGCTTGACACATCTATTTGATGACGATCCACCTGTAAGGGCGCTGAATCGGGCTTTTGTTGGTGAGTACTTGACATACTTACCCTAGATGCTTGACACATCTATTTGATGACGATCCACCTGTAAGGTCGCTGAATCGGTCTTTTTGTTGGTGAGTACTTGACATACTTACCCTAGATGCTTGACACATCTATTTGATGACGATCCACACCGTAAGGGCGCTGAATCGGGCTTTTTTTTTTTTTTTTTGTTGGAATATGCTTGAAGCATGGCACTTGAAGTGACGGTTGCTTGACGCGATGAATGCTTGATGCTTTGGTTTGCTTGACGCGATCAATTGGATGCATTGATAGATGGAAAGGTAGGCGAAATCCAAACACTCAACATGTTTGATCTAAAAGTAAGCACTTGACGTGCTTTAATTCCTGCAAGAGGGTTAGTGAAAGCATTTGCATAACAACATATATTCACTTAAGCATTTGTTTGTTCAAGACGATCAATGTGCACTCGACTCCAAGAATCAGCGGAGAGAATGAGCTCTATTATGTGAGAATTGAATATTGTTTGTGTGATTTAGATTTTGATTTAGAAGGCCAACTCGTGAGGTCCATCTAAAGATCGAATGAGACAATCGTCTAATAGGATTCCGTTGAGATAACCCAAGTTCAACACTAAGGTTCAGGATACTTTAAGAATTCTTTCGTTGTCATAGGACTTTTCCATCGTCAAGCCCCAAGTTTTTCTTTTCATGTGTTGATCATTGACTGAACGAGGTCCAAACCACTCTAATGGCTTTTGCTACGTAGAACTTATGCTGCCTACTCCAAAGCACTTGACACTAAGCCCCAAGACTTCTTGTATGATGTAGATGACTTCGGGAACAGGTTTGTGAGGCTGTGTAAATTGAAGAAGGATCCCCTCCTTTTTCCCTTTGATTTTTTTTTCTTTAGTGACGCACCCTGGTTTTTGCCTAGACCGCCCTTTCGGGTTTTCAATCTAGCGGGCATCTCTTTTGCGTCTTTTTTTTTTTGTGCTCTAACTTTTGCCTAGGCCGCTCTTTACGAGTTTTCAACCTAGCGAGCCATTTTTTTTTTTTTGAAAAGTATGTGTACTCGAAGAGAACTCAGAGGAGAGAAAATCTTATTGAGGAGAGATAAATGAGATCTCAAGTTAGTTGAGGAGAGACGGACTCTATTCTTTGGAAGGTGATCCAAGCATTGATTTTTTGGAGAAGTGTATTCTCTAATGATGATAGTGAGAAGCAAAGAGGAAAGCCCCTAATGCAGATTTGATTATTTTGAAGAGTTTGAAGTAGAGATTGACTGGGGTAGGAAAGGTGAGGAAGCCCCAGTTTTGATGCTTGGATTTCAAGAGTGTGTATGAGAATGGCTAAGAGGAAGCCCCTAGACTCAACAAAGAACGCTACATGGCTCTAAGGTCTAGAAAAGTTGTTCTACTTTTAATGGACCTCGCATCATCTAGAAATTTCTTAACGAGTTTGAAAGAGAAAGACAATCATTAGCATGAATTAAGGCTAAACATTTCTCTTTATGGATTGATGTTGAAAGCCTTTCTTCATTTGCGCTGTCATTCAGGCTTCATGGTAAAAGGATGTTGAGGAATCCTCTTTTCTTCGCTGGTATCGCTTGACTCTTTTTCTTTGTGGGAGAGTCCTTCTTGCCTTTGTTGAAATTTCATCCTTGTTGTGGGGCGATGAAGGCTTGAGAGTTTTTCTCTCTTTTTTTTTTTTTTTTTTTTTTGATGCTCTATTTTTGCCTAGGACGATTTGAGGAGTTTCGACCTAGCGAGCTTTTTATTTTTGTACTCTCAAAGCCTTGAATTGAGTAGCCCCACTCTTCTTGGGATGAATGTTGATGGCAACGCCTTTGGCTTCCTTCGTTTGTTGACGATCGACTTTCAACATGAGTAATGTTTAGCCTTAAGCCTTCTAATGATAGTTTTCATTTCAAACTTGTTTAGAAGTTTCTATTTTTCGTGATGATTTAAGGAATGAGTGTCCACTATTCAGCATGGATCAAATGATACTCATAAAGAAAACAACTTTTGGGAAAGTGTTTAGGATAAAGAGATAAATTTTATTGATAAGGAAATTCGAAACAAACTCGATAGTTTACTTGACACAAACCAGAGGGGATAGAGATGGACTAGAATGACAGAACGACTCTTCGAGAACATACTAGGAAATTGACCTAATCTATATTTTTTTTCTTTTCTTTTCTTTTCCTTTTTCTTTTTTTTTTTTTTTCAAAGGAAAAAGGGAGAGGACAATCGGAGCCCCAAGGTGGTGATGCTTCAGTTGATCTTGCCGGCTTCATACAAGTCTTGGATTACATCCTTCAAATGATGACAGTCATTAGTGTCATGGCCACTATTGTTGTGAAATTTACAAAACAAGTAGGGATCATGATCAAGACGAGAGCTTTTTCCAAGAGGGTTTCCTTCTCTAGGCTTAATTTTTCCTTCTTCTACGAGGATGTCAAAGAGACCTTCTTGTGTAATTCCTTCAAATTGGACATATCGTCTATCTTTTCGCTTTCTTTCGGGATGGGGAGCAACAAATGATTTAGGATTGGTGAATCTACTAAGGTCATGGAGCCTTTCTTGGTTGGATTCCTCAAAGTGAGCATGATCTCCATATTTTCCTCCCTTGTCGTGTCGATACCTTTCCTCGTTGAGTTCGACCATTTTGTGAAGTATCTTGATCTTTTCTTCATAGTACTTCTGTTGTGCATGCATGTAGGCTAGACATTCATCCTCGATTTGGGCCCTTAATTCGACTTCCACTTGGGCTCTTATGTTGGACTCCATTTGGGAACACACATCAATGATACATGCCTTAATGATTGACTCAACCTCTTTATGCTCACGCTCCTTGCTTTGAGTGTGCTTGTCTCTTGGATCCGTGGTCTCCATGATTTCTAGCTTGTTGAGTTTTGTCTCGAGGGTGGCAATTTGTTGAATATGAGCCATTTTTCTTGCTCGAGATGGTTCTTGAGAGTCTTGATTTCTTCGGATGTGAATTCTACGACTTGCTTATCCTCTTTGGGGGTGCCACTTGCATAGAGAGTAGACGGAGTAGTTGCCATTGGAGAGGTAAGGGAGCTTGACGACCTTAGAGATGAACTAGAGATATCCCAACGAAACGCCTTTTCGAATATTAGCCCCAAACGATCCTAGATGGAGGAAAGGATGATGGTTAAAAATACCTCACGAGCGATTTTTTTTGAAGCTTTATTCTTTTTATTAGAGACGAAGTTTTGACTCAAGGAGGGAGCGCACATCGATCATCAATTACAAACACAGATTCTGCAAATAATATCTCGCGCGAGACTAGGTAATTTCGCACGAGATAACCATTCGGAGAGATGGATTTTTCCTCATTTGATTTCCTAGATTCATGGTCGGACGGACAAAGATCCGTTTTCTATCTAGCATCCTAGGCAAAACTTGCAGGCGTACGTAATTCGAACCAAACCTAGGGACTCGGTAATTGACCATTCTTTGAAAAGTAAAGCCACGTAAAATTGACCGGAAGGATTTTTTTTTCTTTAAAGGGACTTCCGAAAGGGTCATTCCGAAGGGACATTTCCGAAGGGACTTTTTCTTTTTTTTCGAAGGGACTTTTCCGAATCCTTTTCTCGATAGTCAATTTTATATGAACTTTATTTTGGTCAAAGACAAGAAAGATTACCGAGTCAAAACCGACCGGTCACGGAGTGTTCCTAAAAAGGACAATCTACATGATATGTGGCGATGCAGGGCTGGAAGGCTAGGCTCCCCGCGATATGACAATCTAGGTGGATTGAATACGCGGAGTGGGATGATCCAACTTCGGAGAGACCGGCGACTAGGTGGTTACCGTCATCCGTCCTTAGTGTGGGTCCCGGGTTAATCGGGGTATGTAGTGCAATGACAGATATAATATGAGTGCGCGTGTGTGAGAGTCAATCTAGGTGATAGATAAAATAGAGATTTTTTTTTGAAAATCAAAAGGAAAACAAATAATGGCCGCACCAAGTGGTTGCCTACGTTTCTCCCAATTTGGGGAGACTCAGGCCGTCGTAGTTCCACATAAAGAGAGATAAAGAGAGATAAATAATTCAATTTACAACTCCCGAATCCCCAATGGACCGGACTTTAATTAAATAAAACCCAATCACACGCAGTTCATAAATAATAATCAATTATTTAAGGGAATTAAAGGTTCGAGTTCTACACCTTATGGGAGGCCTTAAGATGCAGGAACTTCTGCAGATAATGAATTCTGGGATCCCTCTTGCATGTTCGGCTCTCGTCTTGGATTACGAGCTAAACAGGAGAAACCAGAAAACAACCAGATTGCCGAAGCAATATCTCGCGCGAGATATGATATCTCGCCGCGAGACATGCCTCATCTGAGAGCAAAAAATTCGAATTTAATTTTTTTTTTGAAAACCTCTCTTTTAATTTTGACGCAAGTTTAAGCCTCTTAATTTTAAGTCCCCAGCGGAGTCGCCACTGTAGCGTTGTGAGAAAATTTTCATCTTTTCATCTTTTTGAGTCGCCACCTATATTATTCGATTGGAAACATAGGAAAACCATTTTGAAAGAGATTTGGGTTCGGGGCTTAGGTTATGAAATGGGTAGGTTTAGAAGGCATCCATTTCACCCAATCCGGAGATCGGTCTTGCTAAAGAAAAGAGAGGTTTTCAATCTTTAAAATAAATAATTAAAGAAAACAAGTAAACCCTAATCAATTTCTTGATTAGGAATGTCGGATTGTATGCTTCGAGATCGCCTTCATTGACTGAAGGGACTCTAGGCTAATCCTTTTGATGGGATTACACTACTCTAAAATCAATAGAGAGGTTGAGAAGAGAAACGAAAGTTTAAAGGATGATTACCTTTTTGAGGAGGATGCGGACGAGTTTCGACTCAAGTTTAGAGTTGAAACTTGATACGGACAGAGCTTCGCCTCGATCCTTGATTTGGATCTTGATGCGGACGGAGCTTCGCCTTGGTCCTTTGATTCGGGCTTCGATGTTCGTCAATCAACGTGGTTGAAGGACGAATTTAGGAGTTGTTTGTGAGTGATTTGAAGGAGTCTTTCGTGGAAAGAAACCAACAAATTTGTGTGTGTTGTGTGTTTTCTTGATCAAGGATCAGAATTGTCGACCTCTGAAACACTGGAAGTCATCCAGTATTTATAGGAGGTTGGAGAGGTGAAGGTGGAGAGGGAAATTACCCTAGGAAGGTTCCAGAACTCAGTTCTGATTGAATACCCGAATTGATAAGGTTTTATCCAAAAAGAGAGTTTGAAACAGAGAAGGAGAGTGATTTCTGCACATCCTGTCGAGGGGATATCTCGCGCGAGATAGGATATCTCGTGCGAGATAACTAGTCTGATGACTATTTTGTCCTCTTCAGTTGTTCCGTTAGTCAGTTAGGTCCAAAACTAACGAGGTTAGTTAGAAACTTAACGAAACATGACGAAACTGATATGCTTTCATCAAAACATAAAAGAGAGATGAAGAGTAGTGTAATCATGTAATTATGGGTTCAGAATGGGGTGTCTACAGAAGAGCCTATGGTCTTAGAAATTGTAGCTGACCAGGGCATAGTTTCGTCCGTCTCTGAGGAAGATCCCGTTCTCGTCAACGGCCAGAACTCGGGGGCCAACCCTGACTTGAGGATGGTCGATCTGCCCGATGTTGATGAACTAATGGAAGAAGAAGGCCTCAACGTGAATGACAACGAGGGTAGGAGGATTAGAGAAATTATCATCGAGTCCCTGGAATTTCGAGACAGTCCTGAAATGGAGCCTCTGGACAAGCTGGAGGAGGTAGTCATCAATCATGACTATCCTGAACAAAAAATTAAACTCGGGGGCCAGCTATCTCCGGAAGAGAAGGAAAAAATCATCTCCCTCTTGAAAAACAGTCTCGACGTCTTTGCTTGGAGAGTCGAAGACATGAAGGGGATCAATGAAGAAGTAGCCCTCCACCGCTTGGAAGTTGATCCATTGGCAAAAACCATCTCACAAACAAGGGAAAATTTTGCAAGGGACAAGGAGGAAGCTATCAAAGAAGAGGTGCAAAAGTTACTTAGCGCCGAAATTATACGAGAAGTAAATACCCCGTATGGTTGGCCAATGTAGTAATGGGAAGAAGCAAAATGGGAAGTGGTGAATGTGCATAGATTTCACTGATCTTAACAAGGCCTGCCCAAAAGACAGTTATCCTCTCCCCAGAATAGACAAGTTGGTTGACTCCATTGCTGGACACCAAACACTCAGTTTCCTAGATGCCTATTCAGGCTATCATCAGATCAAAATGGCGGAAGAGGACATCGAGAAGACGGCCTTCCAAACACCTGGGGGAAATTATTGCTATGTTATGATGCCCTTTGGGCTCAAGAATGCGGGAGCCACGTACCAACGTATGGTGAATGAGGTATTTGGCGCACAAATAGGCCAGAACATGGAGGCCTACATTGATGATATGGTCTTATACATTGATGATATGGTCATTAAGACCAAGGAGGGCAGTCATAGCCCTGACTTGGAAGAGACAATAAACAACCTCCGAGCCAACAACATGAAGCTAAACCCAAGTAAGTGTGTATTTGGGGTGACGGCTGGAAAGTTCTTGGGCTTCATGGTATCACAAAGGGGAATAGAGGCGAACCCCGAGAAGATCAAAGCCCTAATTAACATGAAGGAACCTACCAACATCAAAGAGGTTCAAAGATTAAATGGAAGAATAGCGGCACTTGGAAGATTCATAGCCAAATTCGCCGAAAAATCACTGCCATTCTTCAAGGTATTGAAGGGTACCAAGAGCTTCTCCTGGACTCCCGAATGCTTTGAAGCATTCCTCCAGTTGAAGGAGTACTTGGGTTCCCCTCCCTTGCTTAGCAGTCCGATTACCGGTGAGATGCTGTACGTATTCCTAGCCGCCACTGATCATGCAGTCGCAGCTGTTCTAGTTCGAAATGAAGAAGGAGCGCAGAAGCCCATCTACTATGTTTCTAAGGCATTGTCAGACGTGGAGAGCAGATATTTCAACGTGGAAAAGATAGCGTATGCACTAGTTATTGCCTCAAGGAAACTACGTGCCTACTTTTCTGCGCATCCTATCACTGTATACACCAATGAACCATTGAAGAAGATCCTGCACAAGTTGGACGGCTCCGGACGTCTCCTGAATTGGTCTATCGCTCTTACTGAGTTTGATATCACTTACCAACCAAGGAAGACCCTCTTGGCATAGCCATTGGTTGACTTCATGGTTGAGACTGCCTTCATGGGTGAACACCACCCCACTTCTGGTAAGCAAAACACTGCAGAAGAGGAAGAGTCTCCCATCGAACTCCCATCCCACTGTTGGATCTTGTACACGGATGGATCGGCTACAAAGGAAAGAAGCGGAGCTGGAGTTGTACTAGCAAGTCCGGAAGGAGAGTACACCATGCAAGACATCATCCGATTCAAGTTCCCTGCCTCCAACAACCAAGCTGAATATGAAGCTCTAATATTTGGTATCGAGTTGACTTCCTTCTACGGAGCAATTAAGATGGCGGCATTCTGTGACTCCCAACTTGTTGTCAAACAAGTAAAGGGAGAGTATAAACCCAAGATCCCACCCTTACCAAATATAGAGACCTTGTCCTAGACATGACAAAGAAGATGGAATTTTTTGAAATCAAACAAATAGGCAAGGAAGACAATCAAATCGCAGACGTTCTATCTAAACTAGCGACTATGGATGTGTCTAAGTCTAAGACCAATCCATACGTAGTTTTTGCTGAGGAACCTGCATATGAAAGATTACAAATCATGCTCCTAGATGGAGAGGAGAGATGCTGGATCGATGACTACATAGACTACATCGAGAAAAGCCAACTCCTGGAAAATGAAGCACAAGCCAAACTTATCAAGAAGAGGTCACAAAGGTTTATTGCGATGAACGGAGAGTCCTCTATCGAAGATCTTTCACTAAGCCCCTGCTAAAGTGTGTCTGTCTATCCCAAGGAAATTGAGAACCTCTTGGCGGAAGTACATGAGGGTGTTTGTGGCGGACACCCGGGGGCCAGAACCTTAGCTGACAAGATCATCTCGCTAGGGTATTATTGGCCAAACCTGAGGGAGGACGCGCACGCCTATCTTAGAAAGTGTGATAAGTGCCAGAGATTCTCCGACATTCCTAGACTACCGGCAGTTGAGCAGATACTTGTAATACCTACGTGGCCATTTGACATGTGGGGGATCGACATCATCGGACCCTTCCCTCCCGCCCGAGGCAATTGCAAGTACGTGATAGTAGCTGTTGATTACTTCTCTAAGTGGATAGAAGCGAAAGCATTGGCCAAGATAACGGAAGAGAACGCAATCAACTTTGTCCACGACTACATCTGGTATCGATTTGGCCTCCCCCACACAATTGTTTCTGATCATGGACTCCAATTTTCTACGGAATTTACAACAGAGTTGGGAAGAGTCAAAGTCCGCCACGCAAAGTCATCTGTAAGCAGACCCCAAGGCAACGGTCAAGCAGAGGCGGCCAACAAATTAGTCCTAACAGCCCTTACTAAGAACCTTGAAGGACGCGAGGGAAGATGGTTGGATGAACTTCCCCTAGCCTTATGGGCTGTTCGCACAACCACCCGGGGGCCAATCGGGGAAACCCCATTCACACTAACCTTCGGTTCTGAGGCTATGGCACCAGCTGAGATGGCCATCCCTACTGTGAGAAATTCCCATTATGATGAGCAAGTCAACAAGGTTAATAGGCTCCTAGACCTAGACCTGATAGATGAGAAGCGACTAGCTGCACAGATGAGGATGGTAAACTACAAGCAAAGGACCAAGGCGTATCATGACAAGAGGGTCATCAGAAGAGTATTCCAAGTAGGCGATTGGGTACTTAGAAAAATTGAAGCAACTGGTTGGAAGGCAGAACAAAACAAGCTCTCCCCAAATTGGGAAGGTCCCTATATCATCACTCAAGTCATTCGAGAAGGGACCTACAGATTGAAGACTAAGGAGGGGAAGGAGCTCAAGCATCTATGGCATTCCGACAACCTACGAAAATACTATCATTAGTATTAGTCTATTTTATTTTGTAATAGATTAGTTTCCAGCTTCAGTCTTTTACTTTTAGTATGTTAGGATTGCAGTTCGATGTAATCAAGTTCAGCCTATGAAATTTACTTCTTCAAACATGCAAAGCAACTGCCACTACTAACACATGGGAAGACGAGGATCTTATCCCCGACTCTTCTGCACACGGAACAACGAGGACCTTGTCCTCGGCTTACAAACATGTCAAAGTTAAAACGAATACCTGAACAACATTTAATATTCAAACGGCCAAGACCGAGGAACCTTCCTCGGCCTACTGGTTCATCACACATCTTGACGAGGGCCCACCTCGACTCAATGACTAACAAGCTCTAACTGCCAAGACCGAGGACCCTTCCTCGGCCTACTGGCTCACCTTACGTCTTGACGAGGGCTCACCTCGACTCATTAACTACAGGTTCGAACAGTCAAGACCGAGGACCTCTCCTTGGCCTATTGACTTGCTTTATGTCAAGACAAGGAAACACCTTGTCACAATGACTACAAGCATCACACGTCTAAAACCTATGCACGAGTCATCTTCCTCGGCATAAGGAGACTAAAAAGAAGAAAATCACCCAACAGTCAAGGCCGAGGAGCCCTCCTCGGCTTAATGACTTGAGGTTCAGTCGAGACCGAGGAACCCCACCTCAGCCTAATGACTCGCCTTATAAGCAAGGAACGAGGGACCTTCCTCGACTTCCTTCCAAAAACAAGACTTGTACTTGTGCATAGCCCACAAACAAGCATTCATACAAATAAATAATAGCAACACGACATGAATTGAAATAAAAAGGACTTTTCATTGATATTCAGTGAAAAATTACAAGTCCTAGCCCTATTAAAACAAAAGAAAAGGAAAATCCTAAGTCTGCACATCTTCAAAGGGTTTTTCCAAAAACTCCTCGGTGGCGGCATCAGTGGCAGGAGGGGTGGTCTGCTCGGTTTATGCATTTGTATGAGCCTCCTCGATAGCACCACCCTCGGCTTCAGCCTCCATCTCCTCATCCTCAATCATCTCAATTAAAACCTTGAGATTATCGGGATCAACGGACGGGGGAACCCAAGCTTCTCGGCTGGCTCGAGCATCCTCCCTAGCCATAATGCCCAAGTTATATTCTGAGAAGGGGATGAGATGGTGGAGGGCCCTGGCCTCCTCATCAAACTGGCCCTTGCAGATCAGCTTGGCAATGGCATTCAAGTCCAGGCCAGTAGAGGAATCAGCCAGGAGATGACGGGACAGGTGCAAGTAGCCATCCTCGAACATCGTGGCCGTCTTCTCATCCACAACGTCTTTAAAAGCCTGGCTGGTCTAGAAATGGGCAACGACCTCCTCTTCCCTTGAAGGAAGGGTGGCTTCCAGACCCCGGCACTTGGCCTCAGCCTCCTCGGCCCTCACTTGGACCTCGGCTTTGAGTTTCTCCATCTCAGCCAACTCAGCATTCTTTAGCCGGAGAGCCTCCTCGGCTTTCAGATGGGCTTCCTCGGCTCTCTTTACCTCGGCCTCAACCTTGGCCTGGGCAGCCTCAAGCTCAGTCTCCTTGACCCTCAACAGCTCGGCCAATGACGCCTTCTCGATCTCACCATTCTTTTGGGCGGCCTTCAGCTCAAACAGTTGTTTGTCCGAGGTCTTGGCCAGTACATTTTCATAGGTCGTCACGGTAGCAAGCTGCAAGATAAATTAACGTTAGAAATCATAGCAAGGGAGAAGTTACGAGGTCAAAGATACGAGATAGTTACCTTGACAATCAACAGCCCTTTGCTACCTATCAAATTCTCCTTGCTCGGTCTGTCCTTACATAGCTTCTCAAAAGCCGCCTGATCCAATGCCCTCTGCACGGGAACCCGACCTAGCCTCACATATGCACCCTCCCTAGAAAGTAAAGGGATGTCCCTCAAGGGCTCAACATTGGCTACCAGTCGCCGAGCAAGCTCCTCGGCATCATCATAATTTTTGATAGTATGGACAGTGAGGGCTGGAGGAGCTTGAGGATTGTCAGATTCAACAGCAGCCCGTTTGGCTGAGGGCTCCTCGGCAGCGGTACCTTGGGGCCTCTTCAAACCTGAATGACGTTGGACGAGATCAGTTACCTCGGCTGACGGGATGTCAGATTCCAACTCAGTGGCATCAACATGGGGGCTATGCCCCTAGACAGTTGATGGGTTATCTCGGCCTTCGGAGGCCCCATCCTCGGCATCCACTACTTTCCCTCGTAGCTTGATAGGGAGAGGTTGATCCCCCTTGGCACTCAAGGGAAGATTACGGCGGGTGGCCTCATCTTTCCTATCTGTCAAAGCCAAGATCTTGGCCTGACGCCTTCTCCTCTTGATTAGATCGGCGGCACTCAATTGTTCCATGGCTAACTCCGCTTCTTGCTTGGTGGTTAAGTCTGCAAACACGAGGAAGAGATGGTCACATTACGAAATGGATTAAAACAGACAGTAAAAAACACAAGTGTCAAAGGCAGGGGAAAAGCAATTACATCTTACGACATCAGTCTCTCTAAGGCACTGATCCTTAGGAGTGAGGTTGCTTCTCGCACATTCATCATGAAAGACAAGGCCGGGATGGGTCCTCCAGTCGTTGAACAGTCTTCCCCTTTTAACGACGACGAGGGGTTCCACCCCGTCCTTCGGTCCCGGCATCAGTCCAGCCTGGACATAATAACGTTCGTCAGCCTCCAAGGCAGCCCAGTCAAGGAACCCTAATTCGGAAAATTCTGTGAGGCGCTTGATTAAGTCTTTAGTCCACCCAAACTTCTGCTCTTGACTAGACGCAGATGGCACGTCAGCAGGAGATGGGAACTCCCAGCCTCGTCGGCTCTCTACCCTAATCACATGGTTCTCCCATCCTCCTACCTTGCTAGACATTGGGAGGATAATCTTAGGCTTCTTGGAATCACTCCGTATGATGAGGAGACGAGTGCTCTTCATATATACGATAGAAAAGAAGTGACGGAAGGCGGCTTGGGTAGGCTCGTAACCTAAGCTACGACACAAAACTATGAAACTAACGAGGACCCTAGTCCCGTTAGCTCCCAACATGGCCAGGACAGCCTTCACGTCACCCAGAAATTCGTTGATGAAGGGGTCCAAAGGGAGACGAAGTCCCTGTATAAATTGTTTGAAGTAGAAGTGGACATGGTTGTCGTTGTAATAAAAGCTCTTCTCCTGTGCCTCATCTTCAAAGGTGGGACGTCCGATATAAGTTAAACGGAACTCATTCCTGTCCACCCCGTATCTCGTATATAGCTGCTCCAGCATGGGATCCCCGGCCTTGGGTGGTCTATCTCGGCCCCGGCCTCCTCTTCCTCGGCCTCCCTTTTCGTCGACTTGTTCACCCTCAGCGAAGGCATCAACTATTTTGGTAGACGAGGAGGCTTCACCCCCTCTTCCCGTCATATCTGCAAAATGCCAAGGATCCAAAATTAGTCACATCGTCCAAGGCCGATATTGAGATGGGGAAGAGGGGAGCCCCTCCTCGTCATTACAGCAAAGGCCGAGGAGGGAGCCTTACCACTCAGACGCTCACGAGCTATGTGATCCGAAGACGGGTAGAACAAATTGATGTGCTCTATCATCTCGGCTCTATCCTCAAACAGAACAACATTAAGGGCCGACGAATCAATCCTATCTATCCTCGTGTTATCTAGATATTGGATGAACATTCTTGTACGGCCATATTTCCTCAACATTTCTCCTATTTCTGCCAAATTCATCAACAGCCATGGTCCTCTCTCTCTCCGGTAAACCCTCAAATTGCTCTTGTGGTATCCATAAATGAATCAAGGGAAATGGTCCCAAGAACGATCCATTTTCTAAGGGGGAGCGAAGAATCAATGGGGGAGTTCAAACAAGAATTCAAGAAATTCAAAGAAAAGCTTTAAGGGTCAACAATGGCGGTTTTGAAAATCAAAACCTTCCCAAAAACCCTAGAAATTGCAAAACTAATTACGAAAAGCAACAAAAGGGAAGAAATGTATACCCAAGTGGATTGGGCTATAAACATAATCCATCTCTGAGTTACGAGGGACAACCATGGGCTTCCTCGGTCTCGTTCCTCATCATCAATAAGGCCAATCTAGGCCCACCAAGCAAAGCAAAATATGCCCCAACCATGAGTGCCGAGGAGACCTCCCTCGTATGCCGAGATCATCTCCATAGAGGACGAGGTACCTTCCTCGGCCTTGATGTTGTCAACGGGCTCCTCATATTTTTATTTCTTCCCCGGCTCATCATGGACCGAGAGGTCATGAATGACGAGGAGAGAAAAGTTCGCACCTCGTCATATCTCCATATGACGAGGAGAAAAAATCATTCACCTCGGCATTTCTTTAGGCCGACAAAGTTTATATGACGAGGAGACAAAGTTGTGCATCTCGGCCTACCTGCAAATGACGAGATAAGGAAATTACTCTCCTTGGCTTATCGGCAAGCAGTTATCACAATCCTAGTCAAACAAGGATTTAGCAGCTACAATCTTATCAGAATTGTAACCACCTCCAACAATTCAGATCAAATAAGGACTCTCTAACGGATATAATCCTCCTAGGATTATATCTTATCTCTTTACAGTCCAAGTTCAACATGGATTCTGTCAATCCATCCCTATAAATACAAGCCATATATCCCATTATTGGGTACATTACTTTTAAATTCCGAAACTCTGTCAATTTAGTTTCTCTCCACAATACCGTGAACTTATTCTCACGCCAGAGGGCCTTAACCGGTGAAGCCCTGACTTAGTTTACGTGTTTTGTCTTATTTTCAGGTTAAGCAATCGCCAGAGTAAATGATCGCTTGGATTTGGGCTGATATAACGATTTTGGCATCATCAATGAACAAATTTGAACTACCCAGGAAGGCACACAAAGCAATACAACCTCCTATGTTTACTAGTTGTAGTATGATTCTGAATCCACGTTCGGGCTTTACAATGGTCCGAAACTTTTCTTCCCTAACATCAAATGCTACAATTTTCTACATTTCTGTCCTATCAGTCCAGGTCAACCAATAAATAGCTCCTTCATGATCAACAACATCAAAAAAGAAAATTGGGGGTATAATTTAGAATCGAATGGATCAATCACCTCCCTCCATTCTTTGTTTTTCCCTATTGTGAACACCATGTACTTAAGACCTTTCCAGATGCACAATACTTTGTATTCGTTGTTCAACGGATCATACCCCAAGCTGTAGAGTGCATCTGCATCGAATTTGTTGAGCGGACTTACCACTCCGTTGCCAAGACCCGTGAACAATGCAAATGAAAAATAAAATAAAGATTAGTAACGATTATGAAGAAAAACTGAATAAACAGAATCTGAAAAACAGAACAGGAAATAGAGAGTAGTATTTAGAGTATTTTTGGCTCAGGCCCAAGTATCCTATTGATCCGATATCCAGCCACAATCCAAGGTCACCGATCCAAGGTGTTATTATGAAACCGAAGGTAACAAAAGCAGTCCCAATAAATCCAGAACAGACCCCAAAAATCCAGCCATCCTAAACAAGAAACAATTCCAGACAGCCACAGCAGAAGCCAACACCGGACAGCCTAACCTTAAAACCACAACCCACACTCTCTATTTTGCCTCGCCAACACACACACACACACACACTGCTCAAATCAACCTTGACTTTGAGGGAGAGACAACCTAAGAAATCAGAATAGAGAAACAAGAATTCACCAAGAAAGCAACCCACGAAACTATTCACTGCCAAACTCTCTCACTCTCTCTAGTTACCCGAAAGAGAAAACCCCAATAGGTTGTATAAAAGACGTGTGTTGTTGTGACTCCAAGGGAGAGGGTGTGGGGGTTTATATAGGGCCTGAAGGGGAGAAGAGATAAGAAGAAGAAGAAGAAGATCAGATAGGATACACTTACCCAATCGACCAAATCAACCGCGAAGGAGTAGGAACGCAGCGGCAAAAATGCCGGAGAAGGAACCAAAAAAGAGATCGCAAACTTGGTGAAAAGACCAAGTCAAAGTCAATTTCTTATTTCAAATAAGAGGGATCTGGAAACAAAGTTACCGGGCCAGATTTTGGGCTGCTCACTATTTGTTTGGGCTGCACACCATTTGAGCCGAAGCCCACAAAACATAACAACATTCTCCACCTTGGATCAAGTGCAGGTTCGTGACACACCAGTGCAATTCACGATGCACTCATAGGATACACTTATGGGCATAGTCATCATCGCCTTAGCCTTCGGCACTTGATCCAACACATAGTCAGAACAGAGTACGGAAGGCAAAAAATCTAGTTTATTCCTATCATGTAGAAAGGAACGAAACTAATCACCCCAACTCACACAAAGTGAAGAAGAGGATTTTTGGGATACAATAACACAAGCATCAACACGAAGTATCAAAATTCAAAACATTCAAACAATTTTAAAAAATTTGAAATAGGCAAACATTTAGTTCCCATATCAGACGGATTAAAATTGGTGTCAATTTTTTCAAGATAAACAACATTTTTAGCAACCACATCACGAATAAAATGGTACCTAACATCTATATGTTTGGTTCTATCATGAAAAACAGGATCCTTACCCAACTGAATGCCAGATTGACTATCAGAAAATACTATCTCTTTGTCATTTAGAAAACCAATTTCAAAAATTAAACCTTTAAGCCATATGGCCTCTTTTATAGCCTCAATTATAGCCACATATTCAGATTCTGTCGTAGACAGAGCCACAATTGGTTGTAACTGAGATTTCCAACTAATACAAGAGCTACATAAGGTAAACACATAAGAAGTGGTAGATTTTCTATTGTCCCTATCATTAACATAATTAGAATCAACATAACCGACCAATTTTATACCTTCATCACACTTAGTGAACTTCAAACCATAACTTACCGAATGCTTTAAGTACCTCAACAACCATTTGAGAGCTTGACAATGGGGCAAACCTGGATTAGACATGTAACGGCTTAAACATGAAATAGCATAAGCAATATCAGGACGGGTACTAATAGAGCTGTCAAAATCGAGCCCGGCTAATATCAGGGCGGGTACTAATAGAGCTGTCAAAATTGAGCCCGACCCATAGGCCCGGTCCAGCCCACCCAATTTTTTAAGGGTCTGGGCCTCAAATTAGAAGGCCCGAAAAAATCGAACCTCTTTGGCCCGGCCTGGTAGGCCCGTGGGTTCATGCGGCCCGAACATGAAAAGCCCGGCCCGATGAAACAGTTGACAAAGTAAACACAAAAAAAAAACCTATTTGGCTATCTATATCGCCGCTCACTCAGTCTCTCTCTTCTTCACACTAAAAAAAAAATCCTCTGATCTTATTTGCTGATATTTCAAGTTCTTAATATTAAATGTCCATATCTTTTTGTGCAGAAGAACAAGAAGGGGAATGCAGGGGAAGAGGAGGTTGACATTGGAGATGAGGGTCCTGTTAATTTCCCTCCTCTTAAGATAGAGAAGGATGGATCGAGCAGTGGAAGCGGTTCGAGTTCCAGCAGCGATTCTTCCTCCTCAAGTGGTAATAGGCAGTTCTAAAACTCTGCCTTTTTATTCAACAACTAAGAGATGATTTAGCTTATTCACATGTTTTGGTTAGTCCTTTAAAGATTTTATATTTATGGACTTTGCAGATTCAGATTCTTCTGGAAATAACTCGATTGTTTATCTTTGTGTTTGTTGCTTTAATTACATAGTTATTTTTTTGGCCCATAGGCCCGAAGGCCCGATGTCCACATGGGTCGGGCTTGACTTTTACTAGGTCCGCTAATGTTTAGGCCCGACCTGGCATTAAGTGAAGCCCGGTGGGCTTGGGCTGGGCTGGCCCGGCCCGGCCCGTTTAACAGCTCTAGGTACTAACCATTAAGTATATAACAGAACCAATAGCATTCGAGTAAGGTATATTTTTCATTTGCTCTAGCTCCAAGTCATTTTGGGGACACTGCTATTTACTAAGCACAAAATGTGAAGCAAGAGGGGTATTAACAGACTTAGCATCTTTCATAGAGAATTTACTTAAAATATTTTCAACTTATGAAATTTGATTTAAGTAAATAACAAATAACCACGGTCTCTGATTATATTCATGCCAAGTATCTTACTAGCATCACCGAGGTATTTCATGTCAAATTTAGCACTCAAGCAATTTTAACATTGTCTAGGAATTTAGAACAAGGGCTAATAAGAAGCATGTCATCAACATATATAAGCAAGAAAATAGGCACACTCGTATCATTCTTGAAATACAAACAATGATCATAAGCACTCCGCTGGAATTTTAAATCTAGCATGCATTTATTAAATTTCAAGTTCCACATACGAGGACACTGTTTTAACCCATATAAAGACTTTTTAAGCAAACACACATAATCAGGACAAGTATTATCAATATAACCCTCAGGCTGCTTCATATATATCTTTTCATCAAGATCTCCATGCAAAAAAGCAGTTTTAACATCCATTTGTTTCATTTCCCAATTAGATTGAGCTACCAAAGCAAGCATAATTCTAACAGTTGTGAATTTAACAACAGGAGCAAATATTTCAGTGTAATATATACCTTCTTTCTGATTAAAACCTTTTGCTACAAGTCTAGCGTTAAATCTAACAGAGTCGGATTCATTCTTGACTTTATAGAGCCACTTACAAGAAACAATTGAACAATTTTTCTGTCTAGGCACTAAAGTCTAAGTATCATTAACATGCAAAGAATTCATCTCATCATTCATAGCATCAATCCACTCATTCTTGTTAGCAGAATTTAAAGTTTCATTATAGGTTTTAGGCTCAGTATTATCAATAGATTCAAACACACTAAACACAAATGAAGTCATATCAAAATCATGAAAATGGGCGGGTTGCCTAGATATGCGTCTAGGTCTATCACGACTAAGTTAATAGTCATTCAAAGCAGGCAACTCATTATGATCATTTTCAATATCAATATGCTGCTCATTAACATCAATAGGATTATCAACAGGAGGAGTCTCATATTCAGTTTATGCAACAAGCTCATTCATAACAGCAGGAATAGGCATTGGGCATATAAGAGTGCTCCACCGTATTTGGAGCAGGGGGAGGGGGAGGCACATTATTCAAGCAAGAAAATTCAGTTTCATTAAGCACAACATCACGACTAATGATCACTTTGAAACCCGATTCCTCCCTTACCCATAATCTATACCCCTTGACACCCTCCGGGTATCCCAAGAAAATGCACCTCACAGTCCGAGGTTCAAGTTTATCATTTTTTCTATGGGCATACGCAGCATAACCAAAAATCCTCAAATTAGCATAATCAACAGGTTTTTCAGAAAAAACAGCTTCAGGACACCTACCATTTAAGGGAATAAAGGGCGACCTATTTATAAGATAGGCGGCAGTCATTACTGCCTCACCCCAAAAACGTTTGGACAAACCAGAAGTAGCAAGCATGGTTCTAATTCTTTCTAAAAGAGTTCTATTCATACGTTCAGCAACACCATTTTGTTGCGGTGTATAAGGCACAGTCTTATGCCTTTTAATCCCATTATCAAGGCAAAAGTTATCAAATTCATGATTACAAAATTCAAGTCCATTATCAGTCCTAAGCACTTTAGTTTTTCTACCTGTTTGATCTTCAATCATGACTTATCCAATTTTTGAAATTATCAAAAACATCAGATTTATTTTTCAACAAAAACACCCATGTTTTCCTGGAAAAGTCATCAATTATAGATAAAAAAATATTTATTACCACCTTGAGTGGCCTCACTAGCAGGACCCCACACATCAGCATGTATATACTCAAGTATTTCTTTAGTCGAACAATGATTAGAATTAGGGGGATTGGAAAAAGATACTCTTTGTTGCTTACCCATCACACATGAGTCACAAAAAGGCACACAAGTAATTTTATCTTTACCAAAAAAGTCATTTTTATTCAAAATGTCCAAACCTTTATTACTCATGTGTCCAAGTCTTTTATGCCACAAATCAATTTTATCAACTTTAAGAACATTAGCATAATCAGACATAGGTTCAGCAGTGCAAACATACAAGTTTCTAATCTTTTCAGCTTTGAAAATCACAAGAGACCCCTTCAAGATTTTCATGCACCCATTATTCCATTTCCCTTCTAACCTTTTCTAAAGATGCACAAGACATGAAATTGTTAGCTAAATCAGGCACATGTCGCACATCTTTCAACGTTAAGCAAGAACCAGACTCAACACAAACGTCTTCAATACCAACAATTTGACACTTTTTATTATTAGCTAAAGAAACAGAGCCAATTTTCATATCACTATAATTATGAAACATGTTTTTATCAGGTGTCATGTGAAACGTGCATGCAGAATCTAACAACCATTCATTTTTCACATAATGAACATAATTCACCACAATTTAAGTAACCATAAAAACAGAAGGCTCATTTTCACCAGAAGCAAAATTACAGTCAAATTACAAGTCTTGATTCTTCTTTTTAGGATTAAGACACTCTTTACGAAAATGTCCCGTCTCACCACAGTTGTAACATTTTCTGTTACTTTTACCAGATCTAGACTTACTTCTTTTCCTCTCATTATTCTTACTAGATTCAGTCTTGTCATGTTGCTTATTCTGATTATTATTCCTTTGAGTAGATCATCCTCTCATCATATTAGCCTCACCAACAATTGATTTACCCTTATTAACTCTTGATTTCAACTCTTTGCTTTTAAGCCCATTAATCACAGTATCAAGCACAATATCATTTCTACCATACTTAATAGCAGATCTAACATCAGCATAAGAATCAGGTATAGCATTCAAGAGCACAATAGGAGTATATTTATCAATGTTCTTATCACCGGTTTGCTTAATATCTTGCACAAGTTTAGTAAACCGATCAATGTTATCATCCATGTCTTTGTTTAAGTCCAATTTAAACTGAAAAAATTTCTCAAGATGTTTCAACATATACTTCTTCCAGTTTATCCCAAAGAGCTTTAGCACTATCATGTTTACCAACTTTTCGAAGAACGGCGGCAGATAAGTTCAAAATAATCGAAGAGTAAGCACATTCATCCATTTCAAACCTTAATTCTTGATTATCCGATTCAGCATATTGTTCAGTTATAGCCTTGAAAACTTTTTCTTTAATTAAAATGCCTTTCATTTTTTGTTGCCAAATTGAAAAATTACCTTTGCCATTGAATGGCTCCATCATATAAGCATTCTTATTAATTAGCAGCCATACAAAACAATGAATTTCAATTCCCAAAAACAAACAAAATAACTAAACGAAACAAGAGACAAAGCACCAGAAACACAACCGAATAACTCATGAAAAAAAAAACGATTTTATTTTCCTTACCCAAGAAACTTTCTACTAGGTTTCTTATTTACCGTTCGCGAATCAACCGAGCTCTGATAACACTGTGGAGCGGACTTACCTCTCCGTTGACAAGACTCGCGAACAATGCAAAAGAAAAATAAAATAAAGATTAGTAACGATTATGAAGAAAAACTGAATAAACAGAATCTGAAAAACAGAACAGGAAATAGAGAGTAGTATTTAGAGTATTTTCGGCTCAAGCCCAAGTATCCTATTGATCCGATATCCAGCAACAATCCAAGGTGTTATTATGAAACCGAAGGCAGCAAAAGCAGTCCCAATAAATCCAGAACAGACCCCAAAAAATCCAGCCAGACTAAACAGGAAACAATCCCGGACGGCTACACTAGAAGCCAACACCGGACAGCCTAACCTTAAAACCACAACCCACACTCTCTATTTTGCCTCGCCAACACACACACACACACAGTGCTCAAATCAACCTTGACTTTGAGGGAGAGACGACCTTAGAAATCAGAATAGGGAAGCAAGAATTCACCAAGAAAGCAACACACGAAACTATTCACTGCCGAACTCTCTCACTCTCTCTAGTTACCCGAAAGAGAAAACCCGAATAGTGTGTATAAAATACGTGTGTTGTTGTGTCTGCAAGGGAGAGGGTGTGGGGGTTTATATAGGGACTGAAGGGGAGAAGAGATAAGAAGGAGAAGAAGATCAGATAGGATACGCTTACCCGATCGACCAAATCAATCGCGATGGAGGAGGAACACAGCAGCAAAAACGCCGGAGAAGGAACCAAAAAAGAGATCACAAACTTGGTGAAAAGACCAAGTCAAAGTCAATTTCTTATCTCAAATAAGAAGGGTATGGAAACAAAGTTACAGGGCCAGATTTTGGGCTGCTCACTATTTGTTTGGGTTGCACACCATTTGGGTCGAAGCCCACAAAACATAACAATAGAACTGATGTTGAGTTGGGAGTGAGATGATTTCACGAGTGGTTATATTATAAATTAGTGCGTGTCCTTCTTCGTAAAAGCAAAGCAAACCATTAACAACTGGGCTGACAAGAAATTTGTCGGATGTTTCACTTAATAGAATAAAGGATGATAGATGAAATCAATTCATACATGGAGAGAGAGATAATTGATATTAATTACTCAAGTTTTATTATTAAGATTGTATGAATATATATACAACCTAGAAACCACTAATTAAGAAAATATATAATTACAAAAGGAGAATGAATACTATTACAATAAGGAATTATAATAATAAGGAAACTATTACAATAAGGAAACATAATATATGATTGTGATTTGGTACATCTCTATCATGCCCCCGCAAGATGGATGGCCGATAAGAGAGTCCAATCTTGGACATAATTCTATGAAGGTGAGCTTGGTGAAGCAGCGTTGTGAAGATATCATCGAGTTGATCTTTGTTGTTTATTTTATGTCGTAATGACAAGAATTTTACGTCGCAATGACAAGATTATAAGGAGAGGAGGTAATAAGGGGTAAGAGTAAGAATACTGTACAAGTACTATTTTACATCGCGATGACGATAATTTTACGTCGTAATGACGGAGAAGGAGTATTATTTTACGTCGCAATGACAAGGATATAAGAAGAAGAGGTAATAAACGGTAAGAGTAAGAATAATGTACAAGTACTATTTTACGTCGTAATGACGAAGAAGGGGTATTATTTTACGTCGCAATGGCGAGGAAGGGGTATTATTTTACGTCGCAATGACAGTAATTTTACGTCGCAATGACAAGAAATTTTGCGTCCCATCGACTACGTCTCAACGACGATTTTACGTCTCAACACGAATTGGGTTTGAGTTTTATTTTACGTCTCAACAACGAATTAGTTTTGAGGTTTATTGTACGTCTCAACGATGAATTGGTTTAGAGTTTTATTTTACATCTTTAACGACGAATTGGGTTTAGTTTTCAAAGGGAGATTGAGCGAAGAGCTCGAGTGTGGTGTTAGGTGGGGCGGCCATTGAGGAAGCACTTTAGGGTTATAATTTAGGAGGTGTTGAAGAATGAGTATTTGTGTGGGTTTTTGAATATGGCTGAAGATGAGACTAAGTGAAAAATTTAAGAAAAGAGAAAATTTAGGAAGGTGAGAAATAATACTCAAAGTGACATTGAGATAAAGTGAAAAAGAAGAAGAAGAATAAAGGCCTAGGTATTTAGTTGTTCGAATATGGGAGATGAAGTGTCGAAAGTTTAAGAAAAAGAAGACGAAGAGGGAGGGGAAGAAACGATTGGTAGAGTGGCGGAAGCGAATAGTGGTGAATTTGGCGAAGAAGTCTCATTATGGATATATGCTCTGATACCATAATAGAATAAAGGATGATAAACGAAGTCAATTCATATATGGAGAGAGATAATTGATATGAATGACTCAAGTTTTATTATTAACATTGTATGAATATATATACAACCTAGAAATCACTAATTAAGGAAATATATAATTACAAAAGGAGAAAAAATACTATTACAATAATGAATTATAATAATAAAGGAAATTATTAAAATAAGAAAAAATAATATATGATTGTGATTTGATATATCTCTATCATCACTAAGCCCAAATTCAGAGGTGTCTATGGTTAGTTCATGAATTGCTTCTCTTTGGTGATTTTTATTGAAGAAATTGATGCTACACAGCCAAATGTGTTGCACAGGAACTGAAGCTAAACAACAATAATGGATACTCCGGCTAATCTTCTTCGCATGGTCAAATCGTCACCTACACACAAGCAAACACGTGAACTAAGCCGGGGGTGGCTCCGGCAAAACCCCTTCGGCGTGAGAATAAGTGTCTGGTAGTAAGGTGTATAACAATGGAAACTTAGAGAGAGTGTGAGAGACTTAAAAATGAGTTTTTCTCTAAGGTTTATATACTCTCATGCAAACATGTGCCTTGCACATGACGGACACGTGTCAATCATCCAAGACAATGAGCCAACCACCCCAAAGTTAGTCGGAAAACACTGCTCACCTTGTCACATCATACTATTCTGACGGTTTAGTGGGGTACACACGTGGCAACATCTCAGTCATTTAATGTCACCAGTCATGATTGTCGCCCATGCGACAATCCTAAAAAGGGGGCAATACTCATATTATCGCCAATTCCATCTTCTATCCGCCCTATACTTATCGCCTGCTAGGCCTACCCATCATGTCGCTGACCGTCACGGGGACTTCTCACTTACTACTCATTCTCACGCTTCGACATAGTTATGCCGCCACTATTCTTGTTGCCTCATTCGGATGCCGCTTCACATTCATGGGCTTACCTACAATACCCACTTTATACATTTGGCCCACTTGGCCCATTTCGCCATGTTGGGCCTAACTTGTTGTTCAAACCCAAATCCATGTTTCACGATCACATCAGAAATAAAACAGTCTCCCATGGCTATGACCAGCCATTAAGATGGAAGTAGAAGCAGTGGCACCGGGTCTAGTTTGGGAGATTGTTCGATGCAATTGGGCAAATTTTGGGTCGAGAGTAGTAAGATTCCGTGTTTTAGAAACCGCAATAGACTCTTGGAAGGGAGAAATTTAAGAACATCCGTGTGTAAATCTACAGGAATTGTCATCTTCTTTCTCACCATCATTTTCCTAGGCATTTTTTAGTCGATTATGGAACAGGGCCGGCTATCACCAGGAGCAAGAGGAGTTTCGGCACCGGGCCCTAAATTTTGGAGGGCCCCCAATTTTCTAGGCCCCATTAGGTATATATCTTTAAAAAAAAAAGTTATATATCTCCAAAATCAAAAAAAAAAAAAAAAAAAACAAAGTAACGCAATCAACGTCGAAATTCAAGGGGAGGAAAATCAATCGACGCAACAAACATGGAAATTGCGGAGAAGAACGGGTAATTGATTTAACGATAAACTTAAATACCTCATAAATCACAATCCGGCTCCATCAATCATCGCCGGGCCAAATTGACAAACCCGCTTGAGAAGAACCGAAGAAGCTTTGTTCCAACTTTGGTTCCAATCGCAATCGGCGACGGCAACGACGGCAATCAACGACGGCGTCGTCGATCCA